>NDFZ01005487.1:1364073-1421794 GCA_002192655.3 Mamestra configurata
CTCTATTGAAAATCGGTGAAGGTCGAATGACTACGGACGCTAACGGCATGATTACATTAAATCAAGAATTTTGTAATGCTGTCCACAACTTGGAAGATCTTAAAAACAACGTCTATCCCGGTTTAGAACATAACATGAGGAATAGAGAATGGCTGTGTGAAAGGGCAATATTAGCACCGACCAATGAAATCGTGGGACAGATCAATGAACGAATGATGTCACATGTGCAAGGCGATGTTGTCGAATATTTGTCGGTAGATATTGTCATGGACAGTGAACAGGTGACGTCTTATCCTACCGAGTTTCTAAACTCTTTAGAGCTGTCAGGAGTGCCGTCTCATAAGCTGAGACTGAAAGTTGGGGTTCCAGTTTTATTAATGAGAAATCTCGAAGCGCCGAGACTATGCAACGGGACTCGATTGCAAATTACGCAGCTAGGACGCAATATTATTAGAGCAATTATAATGACAGGTATAGCGAAAGATGAAGAAGTTTTGATTCCACGCATACCCATGATCCCTACAGATTTACCGTTTCAGTTTAAAAGAATCCAGTTTCCCCTCAAACCAGCCTTCGCAATGACCATTAACAAAGCGCAAGGGCAAACACTTAACGTAGCGGGTGTCCATTTAGAGAAAAACTGTTTTTCGCATGGCCAACTTTACGTGGCCTGCTCGCGAGTGTCGAGTCCAAACAATCTCCACATTTTAACAAATGATAACAAAACAGCAAACGTTGTGTACAAAAATGTTTTAAAATAGGTAATTTAAAAATATTTTTGCACACAACGTGAGGCTGGCCCCTGTAAGAGTCTCTTAGACATAAGGAACCAGAATTGACAAAAACTAATTTCACGCGGGCGAAGCCGCGGGCGGAAGCTAGTATATTCATGATAATGTATAGACCTATATTTTACTAGCGATCAGCTCCGGCTTCGCACGGGTGCAAATTGTAAACACAAACCTTGCCCGTTTATCGCTCTGTCTATAAGTGAAAACCGTATCAAAATCCCTTGCGTAATTTAGAAGAAGTTAGCAGACAAACAGCCAGAGAAAGGCTGAACATTGTTCTATACTTCCTATTTAGAGATACCTCTCCCGAATACTGCCCTATCCCAATGCATTCCACGGTGCAATGACATAGTTGTAACCCCATAAAATCGTATTGAACGAAAGCACTGGTTGAGAGTAGCTCAAGGACTAAACCCGAGTACAAGCACCTCTTTAGTAGGGCTCGCGCGTACTATTCACTCTTTATACGTAGTGGATTCTTACGGTGGTAATTAGAAGAGCTAAATAACTGGCTTGGACCAGTCTTGGAATAAGCTTAGGAAGCTAAGGTCCGTTTTTCTCGTTTCGAGATGGATGATTCATTTATTTGAAGAAGTATTTAGTTATTTATTTATTTATGTTCACACATCATCATCATCTGCCTTGCCTTTTCCTAAGTATATTGGGGTCGGCACCCAGTCAAACCGGATTCAGCTCAATACCAGTGTTTTACGTGGAGCGGCTGCCGACCAGACCTCCACAACCCATTGATTGGGTAACACGGTACTTCTTGGCTAGACTGGTGTCAGATTTTCTAGCTTCTGACAATCCGTTACGAGTGCCAAAGATCTACAAATGGCAGCCGGGACCAACGGCTTAACGTGCTTTCCGAGGCACGGAGGATTTCGATATGTTAAGATGATCACCCATCCACAGACCGACCTCGGCAAGCGTTGCTTAACCTTGTAGATCGACCCGTGTATGTACACACAATATACTTAAAAAAAGAAAATTTTATACAGATAAAAGAGCACAAAGGTACTAAGGTCTATGTTGTTCTTAGAACAGTTTTTCTTCGTGATGAACCTTGTTGTCTTGATATCTTGGCTTCGACTTTTTGATTTTATTTTATACATATGATAGTTTTTATAAGTTCTCCCTTGTCTGTATTTCCTATAAGAGGCACAAATCAAATTTTAACTTCCCTACTTTCTTGTCTGATGAAACGCGATGGACGAGGTCTATAGTAGAACGAGCAAGTCTAGAACTCTCGCTTTTACGTGTTTATGGGTGGTACGGAATACAGAAACTAGCAGAGAGTTCATTTTGAGCAAATAAGTTTTATTTTATTGTTAAACTAACCAAATTGTTTCTATTCTAGACAAACATGAATACTTGTTTATTGCTCATTTCATGCAAATACAAGTCTCGTATTTGAGACAACAAGTATCTAATCTTCTCTCAAGAGAACGACCAAGGCATCCTCACAATGATCAAAGCTTCATAAAATCGAAGCGTAGCAAAAACGAGGATGACGTTAGGCTGATAACCCAAAATTATAGAGGGGGACGCCGGCGCCAAAGCGACAGGCAGATAAAATTCGCCAAAAAAATACCTTGTAATTTAATTTCAGCTGAAAACACGAACGCTAATAATAGCTTTTTGAAAGGCAAATAATCGGGGTTGGCGTACTAGTAACGTGCCCCCCCTCCCGAGCCACGTCCTTCGTCGCCCGCTCCCCGCAGCATCCGCGTGTGACGTCAGAGCATCGATCGGCACCCTCCCGCCGAAATGTGCGGTTGTTAGGGTTGCAACATCATACTATGATCAGCTAACGCGCCAAATTCGACGGGAAATTGGTTTAATGCAGAGTAAATTGTTTATTGCGGCTTCGTTTAGTCCCAGACTATCTGTACCTGATGCAGCGTTGTTCGTTATAGCACGCAAATTGACAATTAAATGGAAACTTGATGTAGTTGGTTCATAAATAATTTTTTTATTACACATTTGGTGGGTAGGTGGTGTTATTTGTAAAAACATTTGTCAACCCTGAAAAGGTCAATGTTGAAAAATCCCTCCTAAGTAAAAAGGTTGCGTAACGAAGCTCTTATGTTTCTTTAGTAAACGGGCTTTGAGTTGAGAGCTCATGAAGCGAACGCGCCTTTTCATTTCGGATCGTCTCTTTTTTTTGTCACAGATAATAATTTATGCAATAGAGATGCAATCAGTCAGTTGTCAAGGAGCGAATCGAAACGCGACGCTCGTTTTGTAAATTGTCACAACAATCCTTCATTTTTATTGAAGCGATATTTAAAACACGAAAAAGAACAACTGTCATCTCTTTACGGGAATTTTGTATTAATTTTATTGTCAAGCATAAATAATAACTTATGAATAACCAGCTTCCGCCCGCGGCTTCGCTCGCATGAAAATTTATAAAATATGTCTATGTGTTATTCCAAGATGTGCAGAATATGTGTGCCAAATTTCATCCAAATCCCTTCAGCCGTTTTTGCCTGATTGTTGCACAAACATACAAATTTTCCCATTTATAATATTTATAGGATTAACAGGGACATATAATATCAACATAACCATCCGTCTACCAAGTGTATGGTTTGTGATTCAGTAATGGTAGCAAATTACACAATGTAAATTACAAATTACAGACCTGCCTCAATAATCAGGGTGCGGATCCGTGAAACGTTCCATGCTAACTATAAGGCTACTAGACCCCCAAATGTCGAGATCCGAAGCCATACGAGGGTCTTCGATATCAGAAAACCAGTTAGGGAACTCAAATGGATGTCGGCAAAGACTGGTAGAAGGAATTTTGAGCATCCGGCAGCGAGATGGCCAGACGACATTTTTGCCATCGTGGATAAAACTTGGATGAGGGGGGCGTGGGGATTGGAACAGCAAAAGAGGGGCCTAAGCCAAGTGGGCGAAGTCGAGTTGTAGATGGTGGCTGATGATGACTATCTGGTATTAGGATGATGCAAAGTTCTTTGGCACAACCATGTTATCAAGGCTTTTAGAAACAGGTGTGATTTTCAACAACCCTGACATTAGGTATGTGATAATGACATTTACGGATTGGATTGCTCACTCAACTGCATATTGAACGCGTATTACAGCCTAATACGATGCAATCAAGCGACTAATATGTTTTACAAACGACACAAATATAAACGATCGTACAACTTTGTTACCTCCGGGTGCAAAAAACTTTACGCCCAAAAGAGCTTCCCTGGTGAACTAGTAAATTCCATCTGCAGTGCACTAAAAATTCCGTCAAAAAAGGAAAGGAAATGCAGCGTGATAAATCTTTTTTCTTTTGGATACGCCTATGTGCTCACTCAAATCTCTTTACTAATTCACTACAACCTTCGTTAATTTATACTGCGAGACCACTGACCACTTGTTTTAAGAAGTATTCACGGGAATTCAACCATAGACTATGTTGATAAACGCGCGTATACTACTAGTTCTATTTATTTTCAGCCTGTTTAGTCCTACTGAAGAGCTACTAATTTGTAACCAAAATCAATAAAAATATGTAAATTTAGTCAGTGTAAAATACATTTAAACAAATAACAAAAAAATAATAAATATAAGGTACTAAATATGTTTTTTCAGTCTCATATGTATCCCAAATTATCTTTCTTAATTTTACAACAAATATCTCATGGGGCCATAGGAACATTTCTGAGTAACCCTTCAGGGTACACAGGTGCGCGTGATATTATCTTATCTTAGAGATAGGTACTTACAAACAAACCTAAACTCCCGGTTCTTAATCAGCTCATCGATCCAGCACCCTGGCTGGATCCAGCTACCAGGATTCGCATAGAAATCGACGTCACCAATCGGCCGAAGAAATCCGAACACCCCGGGGTTCGTGTGTAGGACGTCCACGAAGGAAGCGTCTCCTTTAGCAAGATGGCCGTCGCTGTTGGAAAGACTGTAGCCAGGGTAGGCTGGGTCTAAACCTGGAATGTTAAGTACCTATATTAGGGTCTAGCATGGAGATGATTGAATGTGGTGATACAACGTATACACAGCAGGTTCGATCATTGTGATTATAAAACTTTAAAAATATTTTCTGGAATCATCGTATGCCTAGCCTTTTCCCAGCTGTGTCTGGGTCAGCTTCCCCAGTCATATTGGATATAGCTTAGTAAAATAAAAGTATTTCACATGGAGTGGCTGCTTTTCTACCCATATCCTGTGGATAACACAATTCCTCTAAGAAATTACTCTCTGGAATGATTCGAAAAAATTATACCTGTCAAAACCCAGTGTTAAAAATTGCGTTTCCGGTTTAGGAGATCAGCAGAAGGCCTAGCACGAATGTGTTGACGTATAGCTTTGTTTTCAATAATTTTACTGCTTCATTTTTAATTCACAAAGTTTACGTCCATCAAGACGTTTAATAATTCACTGTTATCGAACGTTCAAACATCAAATGCAATATACATTTAATGTGCTGTTCCCTTGTAGTTTAATATTGATCAGGTGGCCCAACTAAATAAATAAATTGTAGGATATTTCATTGTAATGAGGGTTACTACTTCTCAACTCAACGCATGTATTAAACAAAACACATTTGAATTGTCAAGGAGTTATGTCTCGCCGAACTGTTTATTAAACAACGAGAGCAAAGTATAAAACGAAGTCGCTGTCTGCCTCTGTGTAGCTCTGTTTCTCACCGCAGTTCTTCTAAACCACGCAACAGATTTTGATGCGATTTTCCCTAATAGAAAGATACCTAGATAAACGAGGAAGGTTCATGTCTATAAGGTATGCTACCGTGCAATGCTGGGGCGGATTGCTAGTTATTTATAAACCTGCTCTCGTAACACATAAAAACAATCCCGGCAATTCGTTTTTCATACAGCTGCATATCTTACCAGTAATCCTGCCAAGCAGCAAACCTCTTGATCTCAGGTTCTTCCCTGCAAACCCTGCAGCTTCAGCTCCTAAGGAGAAGCCGACCACGTGGATGGAGGAGGCTGGGACCCCAACAGAGTCCAGGAATTGAATGAAGTCTGCTAGCTTTCTGCCCATGTAGCGCGTGTTTTGTACTGCTGATATGTACCTGAGCATTAGAAGAATAGTATAATTAACTGTCAAGATATTCAAATGAATAGAATAGGAATGGTGTCTAGAGGATAGAAACTTGGTACCCTCATAAATACTTTTCTCATAAAGAAGTAGTATGTCGGTTACTTATTAGTGCAGAAATAGTATATCGATTAAACGGTAGCCATTCAACACGCGAAAAGGGGGACTCTGGATTCTGGACTCTCAGGTGGAACATACCAAAGCTCTCTTTGTACACAGCCTTTGGCTTATTCGTCGACGTGCACTACACAGCTGACTAAATCGGCTGTGAATCTATGATTACCTAAATTAAGACGAAAAGCATGTACGCTTACCTCATTATGAACAGCCCACGTGCCATTTTACTTAAAGCAATAGCTTTGTATCTTTCTGAATAACCGTATTCTTCGTTCAAACCACCCAAAGCATTGAACCCACATCGAACCAGTAATTAACGAAAATGCCTCAAATTAATTACTCGCACAACAAAAACGGCAAAGAAAAAACAGAACGAGCCTTTGTGCCTGATCGTGGGAATGGACATAAATCTAGTGAAACGCTGTTGGCTACTAGCCACTGCGAGCTGCGTAATAAATAAGTGGCCTATATAAGGCCTGGTGTACACAAGCGGTGATCAGCGAAGAGGAGAGGAAAGATGCTTCAATGAAAACAAGGAGGATTTTGACGTTTACTCATTTCTTCTACACTCTGCTTCAGTGACAGAGAAAAAGTTCAAGGAAGATGAGAGACGCCTCATACTTGTTTGGTGCAATAAATGCACTGTCAATGTCATGAGAGAAGGCTAATTTGATGCAACATCTCGCAAGCAGGCGTCAGCGGGGAACGAAGATAAGCAATACAGTGGTGCGATTCTGTAAAAATCTCACCGTGTAAACATAGGTGAAGTGTTCCTGAGTGAGCTGTCAACCCTTGAAAGGAATGTGTAATGATAGTTCACTTCACGCTCACTCATCCTAAGTTTTCACCGTGTCTGGTTAACAGAATTGACGGGTAGAATATCTATGCAAAGTGCCGAATGCGATCGTCGAAACGCCAACATATAAGGGATTGATCACGTGAAACATCACCAAAGTGTTAAATATACGGGACTGACAAATAAATCCCATATATTTTAACGTTTTGATAATCGCCTTCGCCACGCTACCGCTGACGGAATGTATGGTCTAGAGCCTCTGGACAGTGTTCGACCTGAATCTTCAAGCTTACCGCCCACCGCTCAGCCCCACTAGCACTCTTTGTCATCTCCGCCGAGCGTAGTGGAATATTCAAGCTGTTATACTTTTCCTCTCCCTCCGCCCATCCCCGCTTCAGTGTACACCGTGCCTAAGGCTATAACATTTTCCTCAGGGGCGAATATCGGGTCGCATTCGCCCTCACGTATGCGGAATCATAACGTTTCAGTTACATGTTAAACGTTGTAACAACTGGATTTCGCTTATGTACGCGGTTTATTCGACCGCAGTCATTTGTTTCGCATTGCTTTGTGGCATTTAATAATATTATCCGGTTTTTTTGGACTTTAATAGAGTGCAGTATGGGAGTATGTTGCTTAGAATTTATGTTTCACTTCAAACCTTTTCAAATTTAAAATTATTAGGTCAGCTTATGAAAAGTTCATATTCCTATTGTTATAATGTTGAGAAAACATTAAACTTTTTGTTGTACAATAAAGAATAGGAATACGCATGGAATCAATGGAAATTTCATAATTCTCAATCACGTGAATCGTGGTGGAAAAACTGCACAAGACGATGCGATATAATAATATCATTAAAAAGAAAATCAGAAGACTGACTTAATACATATTTGGCAATACGTATTTCAACCGCCTATCGCCTTTACCACTCGTTTCAAGTTTAACAAGGTCCTAGTTAAGTCTGCCAATGTCATTCAGAAAACAACATATATTTTGTTTTCTGAATGATTGATGATATAATCAAACCAATCATAATATCGTCATCGTGATAACAGCCGCTGCAAAACAATCAGTCTGAACTCACCAAGGAAACACGATGAGCCGTGACCAATCAACGGCGATGAAATTGTAGTTGCCTGCTGCTAAGTGGGCTGAAAATAAAAAGAAAAAATGTCATAAATATGTAGTTTTATTTTTAATAAAAATAATTAATATAAAAATATTTTTTAAGCGATGAGCGACTATGCAATGAATACTCTAATATAATGTTGGTCTGGTTGATCGCCTATAGTGTAACAGAGGGTATTTGACTACAAATATCTGATTAGTCCGTCACTTAGATTTCCAAAAAATATTGGACATGTATTTTTTCTTTTGTCTTGTTATTTATTGTTCTTTTCGATACAGTACGTTGAAAACTCGTGTGACGTCACTTACGAGTACACTTTTTACTGGAAAGTGACGTAACAAGCCCCCACTCCTTTATCTTTGATGCGTTTTATCTTCGTATTTTTTTATTGATTTGATAAAATTAAAAATACGTTTCCAATATTTTTCGATAATCTTTATAACTGACGGACGAAATAGAATCATATTTTTTTAACCCAGGCAACATCACTATTCTATCAGTTCGATTTGTGACGAAGAGAATCCATCAAAATCACCAATTTTCGACTTGAGCGGTGTCGCTTGCTAAGCATTTGGACGTACCGAACTGTAAAATTCAAAATCTAAAAATACCAGTGACAAAAATAAAAACATTTGAAACGTGTCTTGGATCTATCTTATAACAAAAACAACAAAACATGTCCTTTCACCCTTCCTTATTACAAAACCAATTACTCCACAGAACGGCCACTAACAATTTGAACACTGACCACGCCATAAAGATAGCATTATTGTCTCTGGCGATAAAATCGTTTTTATTACAGCAATGCCACCACGTTTGCCTTCCATAAATATAAAATTATCAGGCATCAATGAATGTGTTATGTCCATTAGCTCTGATTAACACAATAAAATTACAATGGTGGTTTTAAGTTGCCTTGACTTGTCGAAAAATATATATAAATCCGATAGGTAGTGATTTTTTTGTTTGTTACGGTTTCACACCTAAACCGCTAAACCGATTTTGATGAATTTTGGCTTAGAAATAGATTGGAATCTGAAGTCGATAATAGGCTATGTCTTTGCGAAAATGTGTTAATGTAAGCGAAACCGCGGGTTCATAATATTTTGTTTGTTAATCCTTTTGCAGTACAGTTCTATGGCAGTTTTTTGTCATTTTTTCAATATCCAATAAGCATACATTCTTCTAAAGCTGGGTTCATATCACTGTGTCAGGATGTGTAGTGGTGCAGGATACACCAATCAAATGAATCTGTTTAGGCCTACGTCAATCAACTGCGTCAGACACGACATAACACAAAATGTTGCCTCAGCTCAATCGAGTAGCCTGAGCTTTTGAAGATAGCTTCGTTGTTCTTAAAACAGTCGGTACCCATATTCATACCGTCTCCTGTACGTCAAATATTAAGACCCCCTTATCTCAGACGTCAAACACATCTGCATAAGAGCCTTGGTTATAACAAACGAGGGTCCAAGCTGGGCTGCCCACAACCTTATGGAGGGATAACCCTGTGATAAATAATACCCTCCAATATCCATGTAAACTTAGCCAAGGGTTAAGGCGTCGTCCTCACACAAAGTGAACACCACGCGAGTGATAAACGGGAAAATAGTATACGAATATGCGTAGACAGGGAGAAATAAACACGACAAGCGCGTGTTCGAGCGATGATCGCTTTTGTCAAGACGCTGATACAGTCGAAGCGACTCGAATGCAAGAAGCGTACTTCATCAATAATATTCAAATACCAAGTGCGAATACTTAGGTATTCCCGTTCCAGATGACGTCACATTAATTTTTAAACGGAAAATCAGAAATCTATAGATCTTACAATGTATAATGTATGTACGTACTTTAAGAGTGCGTTTCCACAACAGATGTGCGAGGATTAATCGTAGCGAGGGATGTGTTTTTTAAGAACCAATAGAATCGCTGCATTTACCTAGCCTCGCTCAGCGCAAGCCTAACGCTGCGTTTCCACCCAAGATGTGCGAGGATACGTAGCGAGGGTTGTGTTTGTTAAGAACCAATAGAATCGCTTCATTTACCTAGCCTTGTTCAGCGCAAGCCTATGGCTGCGTTTCCACCAGAGATGTGCGAAGATGCGTAGCGAGGGATGTGTTTGTTAAGAACCAATAGAACCGCTTAATTTACCTAGCCTCGCACAGCATAAGCGTGTCCCTATAAAAAATGGAACCCTATAGATAGATCATTCGTGTGTCTGTTTTTCTGCTACACAATGTAAAATACTAGTATTTATATATAGTTGGAAGCCGACCCGGACATCATTGGGAAAAGCTTAAACAGATTATGATGATGACCATCGGCAACCATGCATGATATCGACTTTAGCATTATATATTTTAAGTTGATTTTTAAGTGACCATTTGTCCTAAAAGAGTTCCTAAACAATATAGGTTGCAAAAAAAAAAACATAGAGTCATAGAGCTTGATGTTCCAAAATGTTATAATTATCTCGAATGATGAATTCAAAAACATAACTACTGTAGGTACTGAATTCCATTTCCGCATACCTATGAATCATCGACATGACACATTCAATGTCCGCGATGTAATCTGTTAGCACACTATCGATACAAACAGAGCTCTAATTGATTATATCGATAGTGCTGCATTCGTATGGGGAATCGAGCATAGTTGCCGCATTATTTCAATTATCTCTATAAATAGACTCGTATCGATGTTTGTTTATTGTGGACATGCAATATTTGACGTCATTGTAACATTAATAATGTTTGTGAAATCACAATATTATTTAGTAAACAATTTACGCCTTTAACATTATCACCCTTACTATAAAAAAAGGAAACAATATGATTGGTTTAAACACTGATTAGATTGATTAGTTTTTAAATGATTGACAGAGTGTTTCAATGTAGAATGAAATTAAGAATCTGCTAATTATTTTTAATAAATAAGGCATATTTATTTATATGGGCCCGAATGAAGGATTCACCATTAACTATTTAACTTCGCTCAGATTAAAAAATCGAAGGCTCGAACAGCAGGCGAGCTGCATGGAATAACGTGATCACCAGTCATATGCAGTTTCTTCTTTACTTTGACAATAAGTTATTTGTTATCTTTAGCACAATCATACTTATAGTTATCTAGTTTCTTCTCCGTAGCATACTCCATACGAGTAGAATCACACACATCCATTTCCAAAGTAGACTGACTGCCTATAAGGTTCGGCTTCCATATAAACCAGCTGTGACTGAACATCCCACAAAATTATTAACTACTCGTTGTAAACTCGAAAATGTGGCTAGAAGCTATTAGCAACCCCGCACACGTGAGACTTGCTACGCCGTAGACCCTCGTTATCGTCTACGAGCCTACGACGCCTACGACGGCTACGACAAGTGGTCACGGTACGCAAGTCTATTAACTCTAAATTGAAATACACTAATCAAACACTTTTTTTGAAACAAGAGGTTGGTCGCGGGAAGTCAGACGGATGCCTTTTGCGAATGTTGTCAAAAGCTACTGGAATCTCGTACATTAAAATATCTATAGATTTTTTTTGAAGTGAAAACTTCTTTAGCGGCATTGTGCACTTTTTGAGATGGGTAAAAAATGTTAAAATCGCGTCAGGACACGTGACCTGATCGAAAATTCGTAAAACGGAGGGAAAGTTCTGAAGTGTTAAATTTTTAATGTTATATAAATTGTCATGTTTCTGTACGATAGCGCAATCAATGAATATTGTATTTTACCACATAAATGATAGTACTTTTATACTGATAATTAAATCAATTCGTGCAAAATTATTCCCTAACCATTCCAAAGTATCAAAAATGCACAACGTTAATTTTCAAGTTTTCACTTCTGCCGGCACTCCCGGAGTGCCACCCGTTGTTTTTTTTTATTATTTGTTTTAAACTATAGTGTAGTTATTAATAAACATGTACATTTCATATTTTAAATACTAATGTAACTATATACATTTCGAGTAAAAATAAAAACTAAAATATGGCGTCAATAGAATTGATTCACTGTCTGTTTTGATTTAATTTAAAATGTGTGTTCTTTTAATTCTTATTGACTTGTTTATGAGCATAACTCGTAACTTATCAATCTATAGTGCCTATTTTGTCACAATGCAGGGTAAAGACCTCTTTCTCCTTTTGCCACAGAATAAGGTATTTTAATAAAAAAATCGAATAAGTCCGTCAGACAGATTTCTTATAGAAATCATCTAACTAGGAGTCTTAGAGACGACAAAGTGACAAGGCAACATGCCAGTACCTACATACTACTTGTAAAAATTCCTGCTTATGTAACTTGAACTCACAGAAGGTTTTTATTTTGTGAATTCTATTATGTGCCTGTATTATGCAAGAAATCTACGGATGCTATTGATAGCTGTATGTCCACTCTACAGGTAATGGGACGACTTCAGAGCACCTTTTGAATTAGATGAAAGATTTTCATTGTACGAATGGAAAACTATTTGCTAGGATTATTTTCACTTCAGTGAAAATATTTTATCTGAATGATTTATATGTACAAGAATTATTGTCTTTGCTAAAAAAAGGACCGGAGTACATTGCTATATTTATTGTTCGTCGAACGTAACACAGGTATGGGATTGACAACTAATCCTGCAACTAATTTGTGAATATTAGCCACAGAGCTAATCGAATCGTCAATTAATTCGAGATACTTACAACATAAGTGTTAACGGTCAGCGTGAACTATACCACTCCTGGGCAAAGCTCAAGGTAGACAGAAGTGAAAGGAATGAGGGAGCCCATTCCTTTCACTTCTCTCTGCGTTGTGCTTCATAACGCCAACGCCACTAATATGTATGTTCATATTTATGGTGGAGAAGGGATGTTACTAAAAAAAGGATGTCCTTACCATCTCTGACAGTAGTGGTGCCAACTCCTCCAGTCGACTCGGAAAACCCCATCAGATATATGACAGTAGGGTTCGAGAAGTCGAACGACGTCGCTCGCAAGCCATTCACGTCATTCGGTGGTATTATCTGAAATGTCTTGGGATTTGATCTGCAACCGTAAACAAGGAGTTTTGTTAGAATAGGGTCAGCTCGTGAAGAGTTTAGTTGGAAGGTAAAATGGCAGGTGAAAAAAATTTTAAAATGAAATCTTATTTTTTGTAGGTACCTAATTAAGCTTTGCATTGGGCAGGGCTGGGTTGATTGACACTTCATAGGGAAATAAAAATATATCTTAACACACTTAACAGTCAAACATTGCTTTTTGCTAAACTATATTTATATCAAAACGATACCCTTTTTCTGGGGCAATCGTGTAAATATAAAACCCTAAAAAGGAAATTATAGATTGAATTTTATTCTCTCTCAACAAACCCCACTCATTTTACTTCACCCACAGACAAAAATTCCAACCGGACACACATACGAACAAAGCAAGCTAATAAAGATCGTAAAAAGAAAAAAGTGCCAGAAAAAAATCCAGGTAAACTGAAAACCATCCCTCATACTAATTTCAAATTACCAACTAAACAATAACTATTCCTCACTCAAGGATGTTTGAAAGGTCGCTATCACGAACATGACATCACACCCCATTTTGTTTAGTCCATTTCCTAATAACGAGGTACGGTCATGAAACGTGGTAGCGGGCTAGCGTAGCCGTGGTGTTGGCCCGAACAAAGGTTATAGCAATTACGCTGCACGTCAAATGAACAAATGCTTGCATGCACTGCCTTGCGATTGAACCTCCTCGGTCATATGATGCCCTGGTACTTTACGGTAATGTTTACTGTGGGATTTGTAAACTGTTTAAAACACGAAGGGGTATTTTTCATGAATTTGGTTATTATTGTAATAGGTTTTATGATTCTTTCATTTTAGTAACATTCATCTTAGGAATAAATATGACAGTTTGACAGGTTTTCTGTAGAACATATGTCGAACTGAAGAATACCTGAAGAGGTATTCTTCAGGTAAAAGTCAAAAAAAAATCAGGCCTAAACAAAATACGCATATTTGCTTAGTACAAAACTACCTATCTATAGGCCAGTCATATCGAACATTAAAATCGCAAACTAACGGCTAGTTTTGATTTTTTAATGTGTTGTACCAGTAATATATAGGTTGACTTATCAAAGGTGAATTCATTACGCTGCAGAGAACCATAGAATAGATTTCACGCGGGCGGAGACGGCGACGAAAGCTAGTATCGTTATAAGTACAATTTTGGAGGGAACAAGTTTGTATAAAATAGTTCGAGTTTAAAATGAGTGTGTGCGCCAAAAAAATCGTAAAATTACACTTTTTTGGAAAAAAAAACTTTTTGGAGAGCTGTATCTCGGTAAATATTAAACCTACAGACCTGGTTCTACTCTCAAATTGTAGCAATTTTAGTCTTAAAACGAATAGTTTAGGACTTATACTGAGAAAACCAAAAAGAGTGCGAAAATTTCGCGGTTTTTCGAGTGCTGCAAAGTTAGTACAGGTCTTTCGACGCTGCAAACTTTGATATACGTTACTGGTAGTGGTCATAACAACATATTAAAAAATCAGAACTAGCCGTAAGTTTACTGTGAGGATCGCCCGGAGGACACGGTGGAGCATACGGTGAAGGTCTGTCCTGCTTGGGCGGAGCAACGCCGTGTTCTCGTCGAGGCGATCGGCGGCAGTGACCTCTCGCGTCCGGCCCTGGTTGAATACATGGTCCGGAGCGAGGAGGCTTGGGGAGCGGTCACCTCCTTCTGCGAAGTAATAATGCTAGCGAAGGAGGAGGCGGGCCGCGCGAGGGAAAGGCAAGGCCTTCGCCCCAACCGCCGCTACAGGAGAAGACGCCCCAGGCGTCGGGAGTCGCAGGGCGATCCCCGGCCACCGTAGGCGCGGGCCTGCGGACAGCGAGCGTTGGGTGACTCGCTGTCCGATCACCACCAGGCCCGGGTCGATGGCGCGTTGTGTTTCACGCGCGCCTCAAAGAGATGTCAGCACAGAAGACGGGGTCCGCTAGGGCCAGAGCCTGTCAGGGTTGCGGAATTTGTTCGAAAGAGTCACCGCGGCCCTGGAACGCAAAGGGCTTTAGAAGAAACACGGATGGGGTTTAGTCAGTAAGAGTCTGACACGCCCTTCCGCTCCGCCCAGAGCGGAAGAAGTCATTTGATGATGAGTTGATTAAAAAAAAAAAAGCCGTTAGTTTGCCATTTTAGGGATTTCTAGTGTTAGATATGACTGGCCTGCTGCTTACTTACTCGTACGTAAAACTTTGTGATCCTGCTTTTATTCTTAAATCATGATTGTTTTCTAGCCTGTTTTCAGTTTCTGTTTCTTCTGCATGTAAGAACTTTCCCAGGCACACAAATATTAGTTTTTCATGCGCTGGCCCGTAAAACATATACTGCCTACATAGACAGTTAAAATAAACGAACTCGCAGCAAAAACAAATCTGTAGAATCGTTCAAGCCCCTAACAAATATTAGTGGAGTACATACACTGGAGTTCTGTCCCGCTACGGAAATTGAGCCCGCGACCCTGAGCTCGAAATGCGGACTGTTGCGTCATTTTGGTCGCAAATGGGAGGAAACTACGGAGTATACGGCTAGTTTCTTATCAGTCTGAGATAAAACCACCCCTACTTTGCGCATTTTCACAAGAATATGAATTCAATTTCAGTGCGAAAAAAACTCATGCAGTGGGAATATGCATGCATTTTTTTTTTATTAGTGTTTAAGCGATTAGAAAGAGAAGTCAGATACGACCTCTGACGTCAAATACTATGTTGCCTATACAGCTGCGATAGAAAACGGTGTCTCCGCGTGAGACATATTTGTTTAAAATAGTTATATCTCGTTTGTTTTTAGATAAATTCTCATTTCATTGTTAGTATCATATTTTTGTATATTTTCAGATGAAGTGTATAGATAGTACATTTTTTTTTCATGCATATTCCCTATTGACGTAAAGTTCATTTACGCAAAATGCCAAAATGTCCCGAACGTTAATTGATATTTCTGGTATCAAAATATTGTTGTAATTTTTCTATCTATGTAAAACATTATACACTCACAACTATTGTAATTTAATCTTACATTACACAACCCACATTGTAATTTAACATTTAAATATAAGTACATAGCAGTTATATTTAAATTTTGTATAAACTTGATTCTGATTCCAATATTATATAAAGGTAATGTATTTTGTTTCTTGGTGGTAATCTCTTAAAGAAGTGATAATGTTGTGTCATAGTTTATTTTTATCCCGTCTTGTGGACAAGGCCACGAGAAAAATCTTGTCTAAAATATTTTGAAGACATTGTTTATTTTGGTAGGTATTTCTTTTCTGTAACCGATAGGCCATAAAACAAGAAAATTAAAAACATACTTACCTAGTAAACAACTTATACTGTATATCGAGGGCGTCATCTCTCGGGCAACAGTAGCTGCATTGACCGACCGGCGCCGACATGAAACATATTTCTGCGATCCCTGTAACAAGACTGATCGATTGTATCGATAATAGTAGCCACTTCATCACCGAGAAACACTGTATCATTGCTTTCAGATATTGTGGAAGACTATAAACATATTGTAAAGGGCAAGTCGTTTATATTTCTAGGAGTTTTTGGTTAGTCATTATTCTTTACACTTATCGAGACTCTGTGATTCCGCAAATGATGCTCAGATTTCATATATGTACCTAACAGGTGATATTAAGGTGTCAACAACATAACAAATAAGGATTTCCGAAATGATCTAACTGTTAAATTGTTCGGTTAAACTAGGGCTTCAATGGTTTCCGTGATAAATAATAATTTTCATTTAGCACAAGGACGCATAGCAGGTACTACAAGCCTCAACTATTTAATTACATCACTACTACTTGCATGTACTAATGAAAGTAGTAGAGATGTAATTAAATAGTTAAGGCTAACCTAAGTTCATAAGGACTACCTTATGAACTTAGGTTATAATAATGACAAAGTCGGCATGGTAGTAAGTCACTTTGAAAAGTTTCTATGGAATAGCCAGCTTGAAAGGCCCGCTTATACTTTTGACGTCGAGAAGTCTGTACAGGTTAGTTACAGTCTCTTTTATCAAAAAAATATTAACTACCACACTAATATTATAAAGGCGAAAGTTTGTGAGTGTGTGAGTGTGTGTGTATGTTTGTTACTTCTTCACGCGCAAATGGCTGGACCGATTTAGATGAAATTTGGTTTATAGATTGTTTGAGTCCCGGGAAAGGACATAGGATAGTTTTTATCCCGGGAGTATGTTCTCTTGGGATACTTTTCGACAATCACGCGGGCGGAGCCGCGGGCGGCAACTAGTATCTAATAAAGCCAAAACAATGCCTGTATCTACAATCCCCCGAAATATATATATATAAATATATATAATCCACCAGTCGCATCGTTCACTACTGTGCACCCATTACATTAAAGAAGAAAGTTCAAAACTGTGATCAACCACTGATACCTTAATATAAAATCCAAAAATACATTTGAAAAAGTTCACAGACCTTACGCATCAAAGCCAGGGTCCCATATCCCTGACCAAAGGCTTTCAAAATTCCCGCCAAAATAATCGTCCCAACTCCCTGACAAGAACATGTCACCGTTAAGAAGGTTGGCTTAGCGGTCACCGACCCGTTTATCTAACCAAGTTACAGAGGCACCATCTCCTTTGTCATGTTACAAAGGTCTTTGTACAGGAATGGACTGCTAAGCCGAGCTGATTGATTGAAAGTTTCAACACAGAGTAATGTTAGAGGATTCTAGAGACCCTTTCAAGCATTAAAAGGGCTGTTAAAAGAGCTTTTTGGTAGGACATTTTCGTGTCTTGTCCCAAATAAGATTCGCGGATGATCATCTTTTTTGACGTTGATAATCGAACTAAGATATCAATCCTAATTTATAAAATTCTTCCGTTACTGAGTGACTGACAGACAACGTACAGCCGAAAGCTACTGCATGGTCGTAGAAAGCTGAAATTTGGCATGTAGGTTCCTCGGGGAGTGTAGGGCTAGCGAAGCGCTTAGATAGGATTTCTCGAAATTCCTACGGGAACGGGAAACACGGGATATGCTAGTACAAATTCGTGGACAAAAGACACTAAATCATTTCTTTTTTCTTGCATGAACCAATACCTAACTATTACGGTTCTTGAGATATAGCCCCCGGACAGACAGACGGACGGCCGGACAGCAGAGGCTTAGTAATAGTGTTCCGTTAGTGTCCGGTAACCCTTTGGGTACGGAACCCAAAAAATTGCACTTTTGAAGCCCACAAGAGTGAAAAAGCTAGAAATAGATCGATCTCTAATTTATAAGATAAATTCAGCTGTGCTTGTGACCCTGGTTATAAACTGTACTACTTTCCGAGTCTAGACGGTTTCGCAAGCGATATTATCTGTCAGAAACTAAACCCAAGATCAGTATCAGAATTATTAACAGCATTGTTTCATCCTCTACTGGGTACCTATAGACCTCCTATCCATATGTACACCCTACGTAGCAGGGGCGGATTTTTTAAAATATTTATGCTCGCGTTTCACCGATGTCTCACCTGATGGTAAGCGATGATGTGGTCGAAGATGGAGCACGCTTGCCTAGAAGTAACTTATTCACTCTTGACATAAAGATTCCCAATTAGTAGACACCAGGAAACACAGACTCTAGCAGGGAATTCCACTCCTTATTAGGTATTCTTTTCCCGAGCAACCTCAAAGCAACCCTTGCCTATAATAACGAAAAAGTTAGTTCGACGAACCTTGGTCGTCTCGACACCACTTCCTAGGTAAGTAAGGCAGGATAACATTGCATAAAACCATTAGAAAACTTTTGTTGTCAAATACACTCACACAGCAACGGTTGCAAAAAATCTATCGATTGATTTTTGTGTCACAAAAAAGGAAATATATGCCACCGCCATCGCGACTTTTCCCCCTAAGCTCGAAGGTCGTTCTTGGTAAGAATTCAATGCTTTATCAGATTGCGACCTACATTTAATGGACCACCATATTGGACATGACGCAATGTCATTTAAAAGCGAAAAGTGTATGTTGATTTTTTCTGTTTGGCTACAATAAGAAACTGTTTTGCAGGGTAATTTTTTTCGGTAATGGCTACATGATGTGATTAAATGGAATCCTTTTTTTCAGTGCAGTAATGTACGCCTGCTTGTTCTTTTTTGAATAGGTACCTATGTTTGTCACGGAAATAGCAAAACGCATTTTCACAAAAATCCTTCTACGGATTAGAATCCTAACTAATTTATTATTGGGAAATTGAGCTCTTTTGTTTATTATGCTTTCATGCCTAAAATTGAAAACGATTGCTGAACCGACTTTGATGACATTTGGTACAGAGAAAGATGGGATCCTGGACACGGTTATAGTTAACTTATTGCTTAAATCTATATTAACGCGAGCGAACTCGGGCGCAAAAGTAATCTATAAAAAAAAACGCATCATTAAGGGATTAAGGAAAGCAAAACTTAACAAGTTTCATAAAACGAGTTGCAGCCATAGAAATATTAATCCTGAAGAAAAATGGCCGAGAAAAACCAGTCTGCGGGTAAAAACCAGCCATGTTCACGTTAACATAATAACATAATGTGATGTATGTATGACCATTAGTGGCACGCACACATCGGCGATCTAAACAAATTGCAATCATTTCTATTGTGGCGCTCACTGCTTGCAAATTGTAGGCAAATTGAATAATTTAAATATTATATTACGTAGTGCTTCAAGGATTTTGCTGTTCAAGAATTGCATCAAGGGTAATTTATGATGAGCTAGCTTTTTTCGCGGCTTTGCTTACGTTGCCCAGACGGGAAACGAGCATTTTAAATGATAAAATGCCTATGGTAGGTACCTATCTACTTAGCGATAGTTTTGCTTTCTAACAGTGAAATATTTTTTGTAATGGATTCAGTAATTTCAGAGACTCCTACAAATAAACCATTTTACCGGTTTATTTTATAAGTTTAAATACAATTTTGTAGGCTTTCTTGGTTGTCTGTCAAAGAGTTCTCCAAACTCTCTCATTTATTGTTGCATACTTCAAGGCAAAAGTATCTACTTGAAAAAGGCCTGAAACATGTGTATTGAGATTTCAGTTACAAGCTTTTTGATAGTCCCATGTTTAGCAATGGACCTTTACTGCCTGGCATATTATTTTCATATATGTCACCGAAAAATTACAAACGCCGTCAAATTATCAACTATTTTTTCTTAATAAGACAAGGATTATTCGAGTAAAAAGATTTTTTCAGAATATATTGAGAAATTATAATCTAATAAAGATTTATTACAATCTTACGGAGTCTGCAATTTTCCGGTGACATATGTATTTATCATTAGGTGAGATACAGTACTCTTGAGCTATATTTGCATCAGGCCCATCCATTTGGGTCTCCAACCCTGCTGAGACAACGTTGAGTCTCTGAAAATTTATTCATCCTATGTTTCACGGACGACAACTTTGCATATTCTCTGCATCAACATTAATTTCGTATATTATTAATTTATAGCACATTTAAAACTTCCTTCGTCTGCTACAAAAATGATTGCATGCAACCCATTTACCTACATCATTATACGTTATACGATTTCTTCCGGAAACCTATTTTTTTAAGTTAGTGTCTATCAAGCAAAGGGATTGCAAGGAAATTATTAATGGTGGAGTGTGGATAGATGGATGGAGAGAGAGGAAGGAAGGCCAAAGAAAAGATGGTTGGATTGTTTGAGGTAAGAATGAAAAAGGAGTGACTGGGAAGGATAGTGTGACGGTTGTAAGAGGGGAATTAAAGAAGAAAACGTGTCATGTCTACAACACTAGGATCATGGGGCCAGGCCAGGAACATGATGATGACTAAGAGGAAAAATACCAATAGGGTAAAGAAGTGCACAGAGCTTATAATTAACAAAATCATTATGTTTCAAAATCATTAGATGAACTCAAACAAAAGCTACACTCTATTACCCAAAGACAATAAAAAAAAAACAAAAAGGAGTTCATAACTTTATTGTAAAACTAATTTGCCGTTACATTGTAAAAGTGAACGATAAAAAATAAGTGAGATTGTAGTGAATGACTTGCATTGTCGTGCACTCGTAAACTTGAAAGTAGAACGAAGAGTCGAAGACCCACCGATAACAATATTATGTCACCTAATGGCTGTTGTACAATGGCAGGTACTGATTGTCCATTGAGAGGTTTTACTTTGGCTGCGTAAGATCTGCCTATATAAAAAACTCAGGAATCTGTTGGTTCAAAGATGGCTGTTGAAATATTCATTGGCCTGGTCTGTTCTGGGTTTAAAAATGTATTGTATCAGTCACTTTAATTCGTTTCAGATTTTTCCATTGCGACCTGTATTCATGTATCAGCCTTTTTAAATATTTTTTTGTTTTATTTTCAAACTTGAAATATGCATCTGTTTGAGACGAAAGCACTTCAAAAGATTTTTGTAAATTGCAACACTGGGGTATACCTGTCTGTACTAATGTGTCGATTACTGTAATTAGAGCACCAGGTAAAGTGCTTGAGTGCATTTCAAAACTGAATAAAGTATAGAATATGAGCAAATTCGGCACAGTTACACAAAAGCTACAGCGCATCTTGTTTTAAACTCACAGCTCGAATTTTTAATAATGAATAACAACGTGTTATTCATTAAGTAACAACGTGTTACTAAGGTATGTATATCTTGAAAAACAGGATTTATTAATGATCATCTGTTGTTCTTTGGAACAATAGGTAGGTACTTAAGGTAATTTTTAACATTTTATTTGTTTCATTTCCACATACATTTGATTTTGAGATAGATTACATCTTCTTGCTTCACCTTGATCTCTGAACACAATAGGCGTAAATATATACCGAACGAATGACAATACAACATTTTAAATAGTTAATGAGGTGTAGCAACTTTTAATTTCAACAGCATTTATTTAGTTGTACCTACTACCCAAATAATTGCGAATCAAAATGTTATTTTATTTTCTTGTTAAGATCGCCAAACAAGTAGATATTCCTAATTGATTGATTGCGGAATTTGTTCGAAAAAGTCACCGCGGCCCTGGAACGCAAAGGGCATTATGAGGAACACGGATGGGTTTTAGTCAGTAAGAGTCTGACACGCCCTTCCGCGAGTCATTTGATGATATCACCTCCTTAAAAAAAAAAAAATCGTGTGAACTTTTAAAGAACTATGTGATAATTCATGTAGATCTTTAGAAGAACCTATCAATAAGTTCTAGAATATATAATTGCATGTAATACGCAGGAAGGAAACACGAAGAAAAAAAATTGTTCGAACGTGGATGGTTATCGAGGGTACCAATGGTATGAAAAGTGGTGACTGATAAAGGAAGACTGTATGAAATTATTTATTCCTCAAATGGCAGGTATAGCAGGTACTCAAGACAGCTCAACGCCCCTATACTTAAGTTAGACTAACTTTATTTCAGTCA
The DNA here is from genome assembly GCA_002192655.3 of Mamestra configurata. Taxonomy (NCBI): domain Eukaryota; kingdom Metazoa; phylum Arthropoda; class Insecta; order Lepidoptera; family Noctuidae; genus Mamestra; species Mamestra configurata. Next base: position 1,386,473 of record NDFZ01005487.1, read on the forward strand.
GCCTAAAACTAAGTTTAACGCTGCGTTCTCCTTCAGAGAAAGATAATAAAGCTTTAATTAACTGTTACGAATTGTCTAGTGCTCTAGAAGTTACAGACACTCTAACTACAGAACAATATTAGCTCATTTCCTGTGGTTAAGTTTAACTCTTGTTAGTTTCACAATTAAATAGGGTTCTACAGTAACTGTGTTCATGTAACTATCAACGAACCTAGTGTTCTCAACTTTATTAGGTGTTCCTTGAGTTTAAGCTTCTGTAGCTGTGTGTTTTTCTTGGGGTAAAAGTCATCAAACTAGAGTGTAGAGAAGTTGCTAGATGTTTTTCAGGTTTTTGACGGTGTTCACATAGACTTGTTCCATAAAATCTTTGTCATGGTCACAGACATGGAACAGATGAAGGTTTATATTTCTTATAACGGATCTTAGACCCTTAGTGTGGTCCAAGTCCTTTTGAGCGCTACGGTTGGGTATAGCCGACAAATGAAAACATGCCCAGAAAGCCACCGGGAAGCGAGCGAGGAGCGAAAGGGCGTGTCAGACTCTTACTGACTAAAACCCATCCGTGTTCCTTCTAAAACCCTTTGCGTTCCAGGGCCGCGGTGACTCTTTCGAACAAATTCCGCAACCCTGACAGAATTCTTATAGCAAACTAAATATGACCTTTGCATGTTTGCCTCAACTCAATTCAAACATGTTTATTCACAGTATCAGATAAGCGTAGATCAGTTTTGCGATCATTATCCAAATATTGCACCCCCGGTGCGACACTGTCACTTATGCAAAAATTGCAATAATGAGTAAAATATGTAATAACTGTCCTAAAACACCCCTTTACTTTCGTAGTACACATAGTTTGACGTTGAAGTATAAGATATTCATTTTGTCTAAATCTTGAAAATCATTATTTTTTGAGATGTCAAAGTTTTAAATGTCTTCTCCTGAGAAATTGCTTTTTTGCAAAAGTGACAGTGTCGCACCGGGGGTGCGATATGTTGTAATTATAAACTGCCACTGATACAGATATTGCAACGCAAAATCAAGAGTATAAATATAAAGATACCTATAATCACATTACAAATAAAATAGTTTATAATCGTGAATGATGCACTAAACACGACGTGCAAATACCAAAGAGTGTGCTAAGTACTAGCGAAGTGCTAATCGCCTATGATGTACCTAGGAAGTCAACATATCAAACATAACAAGTAAATAACAATAAATAGATATTATGTAATCATAATGGACGTTTGTAAAAGACTAGCTGTTGCCCGCGGCTTCAGTCCCGCGCCTTGTTCCATAGTATCTGTCCATTTTTCCGGGATAAAAACTAGCCTACCGATGTATGATTCTCAGCAATAGTTATAGCTTAATTAGTAAACGAATTTTTGTGGGTCAGAGCTTCTGCAGATTATCTACCTATAAACAAACTATTTTAACCCTTTATAATAATATTAAGAGTACCTACATAAAGTAGATTTACATCAATACAAATAAATAAAATTGATGTCTGTTTGTAATATCAAATAACAGCTTTTAACTAAATGTATATGAAAGTGTAAACGATACTATAACAAAAAAGCATCTCTGTCTGTTTGTTCTGTCTAATCTCCAAAACAGCTGGACCGATATTGACGGGACTTTCATTGGCAGATAAATTGATGTTATAAGGAGTAACTTGGCTACTTTTGTTTTAGAAAAGGGTTAGGCTTCCGTGTAACGGAATTGAAACCCATGAAAATACGTTTCACGTGGACGAAGCCGCGGGGAGACTATTTTAGATATAAATCTGAATATGGCTTTGCATTTAGCAACCATTCATATTTTATGCAAGTCATTGCTATTGATGCGAAGGTATTATGACACATCAACTACGGATTTTTTGATAAATGATTAATGTACCAATACGGCCTACATTCGTACCCACAGAGTACTATAATATTAAAAGGAAAAGAGTGCCCTCTCTCGTGACTTTTAGCTATGACATGTTTGAAGCGCCATCTCCATTTCTGAACTAGAACTACCGATCTATCACACACTCACACACGCACACGTTTACCTACACACACTAATGTAATTGATATTAGATTTATATGAGCCTTGTATTTTCCAGTACCGAACTATTTTGTTCTAACTTTCTCGCGGAACATTATTTTGTAATAATAACAATATTTAGGAAATCAAATAATCACATCAAGAAAGTAAGAACAAAGTTCGGTACGGGAAAATACTGGCTAAATGCAAAAATTGGGTTTTAATAAAACAACTAAGTAGGTACTTTAAGTTCATTTTCTTTATTTTCTATTTTTATAATTTTTGTGCTTATTATAATAATTAACAGCAGCTAATTTTACTTCATCATCGCCTTCATATTTTATTTTCCCGGACAAAATCCGATTGATTGTACATCGGTGCGGCATTGTAGCAATGATGAACAGATGAACATTCACTGCAGTCACAACACAACACAAAATAGCGTCTTTAGCGCGTAGTCACAGTTTCTGGATGATTATCTTGGTACCGAAACGGAGGAGTAATCTCGACTCGACGTTTATAACGAAGACATAATCTCAAAAACTAGGATATACACATAAAACAATCACAAAACATAGTCAGACGTGTGCGCAGGCTATGGCGACCATTTTACGTGTCATTGACATTAAAATCAGTGTAGAGACGAGTAAATATAAAAGCAGTGTTGCTATTATTTCCATTATATTAAATGAATTTAAGATATTATAGATAAATATAATTAATTGTTTATATGAAGATTTGAATATATTTAAACTAACATTAAATTAGTTTAAAAATAAAACGTGTTGTTTTTAGAATTTTATTACAGAGACATCTATTGCTGACTAGGCAAAACTAAACATATGTTTCAGTGTTCAGCAATGAAGATGGCGCTGCTTCATTTATCGCCAAGCTTGATGTAGGCAACTGTCCCCCCCCTGTTCGTACCTATTGAGAAGTAGAGACGAACTTATCTTTAAATGTAATTATTGGTCAATGGCCTTGCTTCATTACCAACTCATTAGTCTAAGGTGGATTTCTTGGGTCGTCTCGGGCGAAATATTATTTCAATAGTTATTTTGGACCCTTGCCCTTTGTTGGCCCTTTGTTTTTTTTTAAGGATGTGAGATCATCAAATGGCTTTCGCTCTGGGTGAGTGAGAGGGAGTGTCAGACTTACTGATTAAAACCCACCCGTGTTCCTTCAATTGCCGTTGGCGTTCCAGGGCCGAGATAACTTTTTCGAACAATCCCGCAACCCTGACGCCCTTTAGCCTCTGAGACTACTTTTCCCTACTTTTTCAGGAAATGAAAGTCACAAGTGTTTTACCCGTCTATCGTATGGGTACTTGCAATTTTATCGGTCGCGCTTTTATATAGCTGACCTTGGGTAAACTGATTCAATTCGAATTACGATGAAATCATGAAAAATAAATAAAACTCTCTGTCAATGAGTGGCGTAAAAGCCTGAAAATTTAACAACTGTTATATTTGCACCTTTTGTAATTATTCTTATAACGACTTAGTCTGATGTTTTACAAAACGACACCAAAATCAGCATTTCGATTAGTTAGATCAAAAATTTCACTCATCAAATCAGCTTCCTGTGCTTGCCCCATTTAATCTAATTTAAGGACGTTACTATATTATTGAATATCGTCTTCTTTTACCATTCGCTTCTGTCAACCGCCACGCTATCTTTCACTCCATTCCCCATCATATTATTCATTCAATCCATCTATCTTAATTTCTAGGCACCAAAATAACTTAAAATAAGGTCACGTCCCATAAACAAAACACTCACCTATAAAAAACGAAGCTAGCTGACACGACGTAGCATTCACCACCATATTCTGGGCACGGTAACACAACAATAACGATTAAAAACACACTTTAGTACTGAAAACCTTCATCTCAGAACGAAGCATTTTCCCGTTGAGAGACGAGACGGGAACACAGCACAATGGAACCCGTACAATGCTTTGCAACTCGTTAAAAACCTCTTTACCGGAGAAACTTCCCGATTAACGTTACAGAACCGGAGCTTATTAGGTTACACCGGCTACTGTTGTAATACACGGAAATACAGTCACATAAATATATGCGGTTGTTTTTTTTTTAAACTAGACGAAGATCATACGCGCATTCAGCTGCATCCGTTCTTTTTTCAAGTTCGTTCCGATTTACTTTTTACTGCGGTATGTAAAGAGGTTGTGTTTAAACTTCGAACTGTCTGCACCGAAGAGTATTTGCTAACTGTTTAGTTGTTATACTTAAATTCGACCGCGGTGATACCAATGGCAGCCATGATTACGCAAGGTGTTCTGTAAGACAAAAACGCTACGAAATAATTTAGTGAACGAATTGATTTCACTAAGGCATTATAGATAATCAATTCTGAATCGAATAAGTATGGTCTAGATAAGTTAAGAGACTTGTAATGACGAATTTTGAAATTATTTGAGTCAGTAAGGACAAGTGCAATTACAGAGATTTGGCAAATCGATAAGCTCTTAGTTATTTACATTTTTGGTAATATGTAAATAACTGAAAGCTTATCGATTTGCCAAATCTCTCTTATGACATCATATATTTAATCATAGATTATCTTAATTACACATTAATAAATCGGGACTATTATTTCATCCACAGAAAAATGGGAAAAATGTGAACAACTCTGTCATACAAAATGCTAATGCTAAACTATGTTAGTACCTACATATAAATATGTATGTACCTATAACCTACAGCCACCAGATATTTGCAAGCAATAAAGGTCACGACACGTTGTTATTTAATTTTCTTCCTGACATTTACGACATGGGACTAAAACCATCATGGCGCATTGGGTGCATGTACATGTGTAAATGTAATACACATGTACATGCACCCAATGCGCCATGATGGTTTTAGTCCCATGTCGTTAAATTGGTTGCCACAGCGTGGCTATGGCTAAAAATATATACTTACTGTATTTTTTTTAAATGTTTCTTCTATATGGCTAATCACGATGACATCTAGCCAAAAACTATTTTGGACCACTGTAAACGGGCCACTCCATTTAGGGAATAAATACTAATTCTATGTTTAATGCATAGACAAAAGTTGGTAGCTTTGTAGTCTCAGTCTAAAATAAAATATCTAACTACAAAGCTACCAACTTTTGTCTATGCATTAAACATAGAATTAGTCGGTATTAAGTAGCCTAGCAGTAAAATAAGTGTTCCGAGGTTGACCTTTTTCTCTCTTGCAAAAAAAACTAAGATCCCCATTTGTTGCGGTATTCCCTAATTTGCTGGGGTGCTCGGCTACAGGTTTTAAATGTCAGGAAGAAAATAAGTACCCGGTGCGTCAGGTGTGTGCAACAGATACATGAATTAAAAAAAAAAACTTTTAATATTTTTGTACTAACATAGCTTATAAGTTTGTATAATACTAACATAATATGGATCAAGGTCTGAATTAAAGTTCTTTTTTTTTTAACATGTGTGATCGCGCCTCTGCTTACCTGTTTAAAGCAACAAAAAAAAATCTGTGACAACAATATAAATGTAAACTTAAACAACAAGAAGCACGTACTATTTATTAACATCATTAATAGCTACCTAGGAAGTTTATATCATAGCTAATAACCCTTTTTACCAGCACAACGTAATAGAGCTATAATTTTCTTGATTATTTATCCAACAAGTTGTAAATGGCATTATGTCAAAAGGTCGAGCCATTAGTAGGAAAAGGCTGTATGGTTTGATGACAAATATGAGCACAGTCTACCTAATTTGGTTTTAGTTTGTTAATTGACTACTTAAAAATTCGAGAACGAAAAACTTTATAACTCTCTGCCCGATCCGGGAATTCAGACTTATGCACAGGCATATAATATGTAACTAGCACTTCGCCCGCAACTTCATCTGCTCAGAATTAGTACAAACGATTTTCGCCTTTCCAACCCCTTAAAGATTAAATTTCAAAAAATGCCTTCTTAATGCTTACAAACATAAAAAAAAAACTGGCCAGGTGCAAGTTGGACTTGCACACGAAGGGTTCCGTACCATAAGCCGAAAAAAACATGTTTCTTGTATGGGGGCCCCCTTTTATTTTTAATTTTATTTCATTTTGTATTATTTGTTGTTATAGCGGCTAAAGAAACACATCATCTGTGAAAATTTCAACTGTCTAACTATCACGGTTCATGAGATACAGCCTGGTGATAGACGGACGGACAGCGGAGTCTTAGTAATAGGGTCCCGTTTTACCCTTTGGGTACGGAACCCTTAAAAAACATTAAAATATGCAAGGCTTACAAAATTTCATGTTCCTATTAGTTTCAGCTATGCCTTGATTTGTCATTCAGTCACTACATGCATAAACTCACTTCTATTTCTCATGATGGGAAGCTGAAACTCGAGAACGCCACCTGCTCTGATCCTTACCTCCTTCTCTGAAACTCCTTGTCCTAAGTCTTTCATCCGTTTTCTTCTCATTTATCATAGAGCTGTTACTCCATAGACCCACAAAAAATTCCGTACAGGATAATCATCCCGTTTTCCTGGCGCATTGGCTACATTAAACGTACCTATTCTGTTAAGCTATATCCCGTAAGCGATTACCGAGCAGTTAATTAAATCGTGGTTACATCCATTCTTGGTAAGCTGGCAGCGGGTTCATTAAGGAATACGGATGCTTGGTTAAACTCTGCGGCAGATATTAAATACCTACAGCACATACTTAAACTGTTTATTTTTGTCTAAAATAAATAAACTGACACTTAGAGCGATTCCGCACTGCATCCGATCCGAATTTGTGCAAACACGGATATAAACTGTAATGTTGATACCATAATTTTGCATGCTTTAATATTAAGCAAAACATGTTTGGACTCAATTTGTATTGTAACATCTTTTAATACCGTGTTTTCTGCAAATAAATATTATTATTATTAAAAAACTCGGACCAATCCGATCTTTGATCCAAATTCAAGCTATTCAGATCATCTTTGGATATATCCAATTTGAATCCCGACGTAATGCGAAATCATTCATAAAAACAGTATTACTTGGGTCCATCAATATTTCTTCCAAATTGGAAGAAATATTGATGACGGAGAGAAATCGGATGACGGAGTTTCACGGATGCAGTGCGTATCTGCCATAGATATAATTCTATGGTATCTGCTCTTAAGCTTCCATTTATTCTAGTCAATCAAATAATGCATCTTATTCAGTGCAAGTAAATCAGAAAGACAAAATTTATTAAATGTTTAAGAAAGTTGTAATATTTCTTGCTCAATGCAAGAATCTGAACGCTCTGAACTAAATTTGCCGATCGATCGTGTAGCCAATCAGGAAGGGTATGATTTATTGTGTGATGTTAAAGTGTATTCATGTGATAATTATGGGCTATGCCTGAATTTTTTTTTTTTTATTTATTTATTTATTTCTTCTCTATTTCATATGATTTTTATTTTAAAATGATAGAACAGCTTCCAGTTCAGCCATCTTACGACATACACATATACTATAAAGCATATTCTCTCTATCATCAACAAATACTTGATGCACAACAATGCCCTTTACATTAATGTAATCATCAGTAATTGTATCATCATCAAGAAATACCTATTAACTATTTATAACCCTGACAGATAGATTGCATTTACGTGCCATACATGAAAATGTGGAAGTCTCACCATACCTCTGTTGCACGACGAATAATAAATTGTCACTGCAATTAAAACTACTAAGAGTAAGTCAAGCGAGACGGGAATATTAATTTTAATGTAAGTACCTATCTTCTAATGGCTTTGAACTGGAGCCAAGTTTTCCGAAAGGGCTGTGTCTGAACCACTTGAATATCCTGTTCTTAATAACATTCCTAAATTAATTCGTTTACTTAATGTAGAAACATAAGAAGAATTATTCTTCATTAGAATTCATCATTATTTATTACTACAAAATATGGTTTTTTTTTATAATTTCCTGAATGATTCTGACCTAATAAGTTACACCAAAATATGCGTTATTGCGGTAAACAATTCCTGAAAGTAAACGAAATAAATCACTCACACATGAACAGCATTCCAACATGTATGGTTTTGTTCGGTATGTTTAGATGGTATTTTAATTTGAAATAAGTCGTTGTACGCACACACACAACACGCCATGTTGTAGCTACCCTCAGCTACCCTTTCAGCGTTTCAGCTACCTTTTTAGCGTTCGCCTATAATCCTAAGTATAGGCGAACGCTAAAAAGTAGGTACTGCAGTGCGATTCTGCAAACATCTCCCAGTGTAAACTTAGGCGAAGCAAACATGAAGTGAGCTGTCAAACCATACAAACGAAATGGATTAAAGTTTACTACATGCTGTGATCCACCTAAGTTTACACACTGATATTTTGACAGAATAGACCGGCTGAAAAGTTCAAGGGTATAATGAATAGGGACTCCACACTTCTCTTGATAAGTAGGTAAGAAAAAAGGTGGAAAATGTGGACATTACCGTGCCAATAGTAATTGGCTGAGTAGCAAGAGTAGGTATAGAGTGCCAAGTAGGTATGTTTAAAATATATATTACTAGCGGACGTCACGCGGTTTCACCCGCGTAGTTCCCGTTCCCGTGGGAATACGGGGATAAAATAGCCTATGTTACTCGCTGATAATGTAGCTTTCCAATGGTGAAAGAATTTTTGAAATCGGCACGGTAGTTTTTGAGTTTATTCATTACAAATATACACTCTCAAATATAAAATTTTTCCTCTTTAAAATATTAGTGTAGATTGATAAGCTAATGTTTTACCATAATCTCACCTGAAGGAAAGCGATGCTGTTGTCGACGATGGACCACGCTTGCCTAGACGTAACCTATTTACTCTTTACCTCCATGTTGAAGCTATCAGAAAACACAGACTCCGGCAGTAAATTCCACTCCTTAGCTGTACGCATAATGAAAGTACTGCCAAAACGTTTTGGTGCTTACCGGTGGGATGTCCACCATGAACGGGTATGTTAGGTTTACTCTGGTGTTCAACAGCCCAAACACAGATTTTCGCGTCAAACTAAAAGGACCGTCTGTTTACTGTTTGCTTTGTTGGTTGGCCTCAGTCCTCACTAATCAGATCATCTATAAGTGATAGGCACTAGATAGTCTGTTGCAAAGTCACGACAAGATTCAAGTAAATAAAAACGTTTGTACCTACCTGCTTACGAATAGGTATTTTATCTACATATTTAGGTATCATGTCCCAAACAAAACGTGCATTTGCTATTAATTTGCATAAATTAACCTTTAAGAATTAGACCTAAATGAGAACCAGGAACTTGACAACTTTTAAAGTTATATATGTCACCGGAAAATTGCAAACTCCGTAAGACTGTATTAAATGTTTAGATGTTAATTTCTCGATATATTATGAAAAAATCGTAAATTCCATAAATCACATCCAAATACAATAGTTGCCAATAATATCTTTGTCTTATAATCTACGAATTTTTTTTTTACAATTTTTACGCGTTTTTAGTCTTTCGGCGTTTGCAATTTTCCGGGGCGGTGACATATACCTACACGACTAAAGTTAAACTTGCCGAGGCCAATCTGTGCAGGTCAGTTAGGCAGTTACTCCATGTAAAATACTGGTATTCACCTGCTTTCAGTGAAACTATAAGATCTTTCCTTGTACCTAATTCGTATGTATTTTGTTGCAAATAAACATTTTTGATTTGATTTGACTGAAAGCCGACGTCAACAAAGTTGGGAATGTTTTTCGATGATTTCACATCAAGATCATGAGAAGTTCGAACTCAAAACTTGTTCGCCAGACCATCCAACCGTTGAGCTATTGCTGCTTAGATCTTTACTTTTTACCGACTTCGAAAACAGGAGGAGGTTCTCAATACGGTTGTTTTTTTTTTGTGTTTGTTATCTGATAAGACTTATGACTCCGTCATTTATGAACCTATTTGAATTTGGTTCAGTACCTACTTTGGTTTTTAAATCAAAATAGCTGGAGGAAATAGAAAATATATCATCTAAGTAAACGAAATTGCATGTTTTGCTTTCCAGTGGTGTTGTTAGGTGGCGTGCCACTAAAAAGTGTAAAATAAAAACTTTTTTTTTTATTTCGGAAGTCGGTGTTAAACTCCGAAGGAACAACCAAAAATACCGACTTCCGATATTAAATTTATTTTATACTTTGTAGTGTTTTTTTTTATTTGGAAGTCGGTTAGCATTTTTTTGTCAAAAAAGTTTTATAAATAATAAATACCTACCTGCACCAACAGCAAATTTACAAGCAACCTACGATAAAACAAGAGCTACAAAATAAACAAGAAGCTAAAGTTGTTTTTTTATGCTCTTTGCGTTTCAAAGGAACCATCAAGCCGAGTTTAAACTTTTAAGGCAGGTTTACATATTTCATGGCGGAGGCGTATTTTTAAAAGCCATCTCTCTTGTTACAGGACAAATTGCTCAATAAGCTGGAAGAAAATGAACCGGAACTTGCGTCTTCGCCAGATGAGGAAGTAAGTGTACCTACCTTTATCAAGTTAGAAATAAGTGGCCCTAAAATAAAGTGAAGGACTACATATTTTAGGAGATATCAATAGGTACAAAAGAGCTACACCTAAAAGCCAGGTCACATGGTCACACGAGCTGGATTTACAGGATGTTTCAGCAGTGCGTGGTCATATTTAATGTTTATTGGTCATAGTAGTGTTTTGTAACTGATCCTACCTACAGTAAAGAAACAATCGCAAAAAATTATCTTTACTCATAATTAATACCATATTGATTGAAATAAACATAGTACCTAATTATTGTTTCTTTACTGTGTATCAGATACAGAACGTCACCCTTAACATTTTGAACCTTGCACTTTTGACACAACTGTAGATTAGGTAGCCTGTACCTACCTAAATTTCACTTCCATATTAATCAATAAACTGCACGACTGCCGAATATCATATTAGGTACGTACATAACTGTGCTTGTTTAAGAAACATGAAGCCAATTCACTTTGTCTGAAGGTTGGACTACACATCAAATAAAAATAAGCTCCCAACATGCTAGGATGAATCTCGGATAAATCAATAGACGGCTGTGTCTTCCCGATAACAAAACTTACCTTACAACATTCTACATTCCCCAATCCCTTTGTCTAAGATGGTAAACAATCCAGTAACAATAGGTTGGACCTGCCGTACGGCGCCAACATGGTACGGTAGAGCGTCCATAATTATTGGTGGACCATGTTCATCCGTAGAAGTTTACGGGATTAGACGTTAAACAAAGGGAATGCTACCTAGACAAGACAAAAGAAATACTTAATCAACTTTCTCATTCTGTTGGAACAAGGTTCATTAATGCAGCGAGATTAAACCTGAATTAGCAACATTTTCGGGTTTCATTAACTTTTTAATTCCATAGTCGGCCGCTTTTCTGTGGCGTTTCATATTTTTGTTTGCGTTGCTTCCCGGATGTCCTCTGTAGGTAAGTATATCGCAATGCGCCACTCTGGATTACTACGACTTGCAATATTATATTTTTTTTCCCTAAAACAGTTTAGGGCTAGTTTACTCGTGGTCGTATTTCGTTAACTTTAACATAGGTAAGCATGTATTTTATTGGTACAAATGGTGGTTCAAGTTGCTCAAAAAGTATTTGCCAAGATACCTACAGATCTGTGATTAGATTTAGTAAGGAAGGAGACCTAAAGATAAAATGGATTTCTGTAGAAGATGAAAAGGTTTGGAAAACGATGAATTGGTGGCTGAATGAGATTGACGCATAAGAAAAAAGGCATTTTATCTGTCACCGGATAATTGCAAACTACGTAAGATTACAAAATATGTTGAGAGATTGTAAACTGTCAATAAATTGTCAAATGAACATTTGTTCTGCAATTATACGAATCAAGAACTTCTATTCTATAATATCTTTGTGCGTTCCGAGAAATTGTGGAGTGACATAAACTGGCGACCAATCAGCACTCTGGTCTACAATTTATCTGTTTTGGTGTGATAGTTGAATTGGAAACTTGGCCCCTCATTGGTCTTTGTTTTCTCTGAATAGACCAATGAGAGCCTTGTTTCCAGGTATACTATCACAAAAATTTTAGGTACATCACGAATTATAGACCATACAATTTTGATGCGTAAAAAAGTATTCCAAATGTTGACAATTTATCTAGAGTTTACAATCTTTCAAGATATATAATATTATAACGGAGTTTTAGTCATTTTCTGGTGACATAGGTAGGCACCTAGTTATCTACTTAAGTGTACGAACTTCTTGATGATTTATTGAAAATAGGTAGGATTTGTAGCACGCCAAATCTACAATGAATGATGATGGAATCCGATCTTAAGAAAGGAAATTGATTAATGATGAATATTATAAAGGTACCTAATTATTTCTTTTAACAATCGGAAAACGATATTGTCAATTCGACACCAAACAAGCTAATTCTAGGTCTCCTAATCGGAAACAAGTGAAAGCTAAGAACAAGTACCTAGCTAAACAATACCGATTCCGGCGCGAATAGCTAACGATCAACCTTGGCGCGTATCAAGGTTTCTGAACCATTACTAACTTGTCTAATTGCGTAACTTAACTTTAATTATATTCTGTCAGTGAAGACTGAATTAAATAAATTCATAATTAACTTGGCAGGTAAGAAAAAATAAAAAGGGTAAATAAGTACCTAGAGATACCTAATAAATTAAAAAAGTCGATTTAATCTAATCCGAGTACCTAAGTGATATTTTGAAGGTCTGAATCACTAACGTGCCCGAATGAATATTTAAAATTCAAGGAAACCTAAGTAGAGACTTAAGACCTAACTATCTACTATTAGTACCTACTAAGTGGTTTCAGCCAGTTAAACTGCCTACCTAGGTACGGACCACTCACCACTACCTATAGGTACCACTCAAAACGTCGTGCAATTCATTTAATTTTATATATAAATTAAATTAGACTATCGACCTTCCGAATATCTGACCTTCTTCCAGTCTCACCAGTCTCTTGACTCATTAGCTTCAACCAAAAAAAGTTGCTCACAGGTTAATCCTCAGGGCCCATTGTATAATACGATCTCATTGATAGATCTTAGTGGTAACTCAACTATATCAAAATACTTGTCTAATCACTCTATTAATTATTTTCCAGTGTGTAATATGTGTGAACGCGAAGGCCACGATGCAGACGTCGCCGTGCGGGCACCGGGTGGTGTGCCGGCGCTGCTTTGTGAAGACCATCCAGATGGCGGTTAGCCAGCGCCTGCTGCCGCTGAGGTGCGTCATCTGTCGAGCCAAGATCCTGCGACTGCGGCAGGCACCGAGACTTGCCACCAGCAAGAGCTGGCAGGTAAGAAAAATAAGGCTTCAACTTTATGTTTTTTTTACATTTTGTTCGGATTACAGTCGCAAGCTGATGTGTTGAATGGATTCGATAATTAAGGTGAGGAGAGAACATCCTACTTTTTTTGTCTTATCACCGTGGCCAGGATATTCCGAGATACTTTCTAAATATGGCGTGTAAGAATAATGCAGACAAGTGGTGGAAAGTCTACGTTTGCTGTAAAGCTGTCATGTCTCAGGCGGCAACAACATCACAGGAGCGCAAAAGATTTAAATAAGGCGATTAGACATCGACTGTAACCACCGACTTGATAATCCTTAAACCTATAGAAACCCTAGTAGGATCATAGATAAGTGCAGGAAGGATAGACAGTAAATATAACAGATGGAAGGGCCCACAGGCTCTCTCTATGCCTCTTTGACTATTGAATGGTTTAGATACCAGGCACAATACCCAAAAGCTGAACAGTAATCCTAATGCTGTGCATTCCAGGTCTCCAGCGGCAGCGCCAAGTCGTGGGGCGTGCCAGGCTCTGTGTCCAGTTACTCAGTGGGTGCTCGCTCTGTGCCCGCATCGGCCTCGCTCTACTCTGTTACTAGTGGCGAGTCTTCCCTCTCTGGTAAGTACAAACATCATACTTATGTTTCGGCTCATTTCATAGAACTCATTAAAGCTATAGCCGCTGAAGGACTCGAAGCCCTTCGCAGATCTTGTCCATGTTAGTTCCTTACTAATTCTACTAGTGCTACACAACCCGAATTTCAGCAGTAGCCCTATTTGTACACACGATAACTAGGTAGTCATCCGTTTCTATTTAACTAAGTCTTTCGATACTTAATCCATTTCTCTGATTTCAGGAGTGTCTTCCGTATCATCGAACAGCGGGGCCAACGTCGCCAACAGCTGTTCGACGAAACTATGCGGCGGTGCGAAGTGTGGAGGTGCTTGCCTGGGCGCAGTACCCAGGGCGTCCGTACCGCCGCGTGCAAGGCAACCAGCCTCCAACTCGCTGAGACGCTCGCAGCATCATAGTATGAAGGTATTTCAAGTATAAGTATCAGCAATTACAAGAACAGAACCCCGTACTTCCCACTTCTGACATTACTGACAGCGCAATGCCTTACTATCAAACAGGCTAATTTCAGCAACATGGGGGTCGTCCATTAATCACGTGAAGCTCGAAAGGGGGTTGAGGCTGTTCGAAAAAATCACGAAACATTACTAGGAGCAGCTAGTGAGATATCACATTTTCTCATTGAACGCGCGATTTGTAATTTAGTACTTAATTTTCCAGAAGATTATACTCGTATTTGAAGTATTAACACGTGACTGTGGGACACGTGGCGAGGTTTTGAATTGGGTAATTCAAAACCTCACCACATGTCACGAGGAAGCATGGACGAGGGGAATGTTTAGGGGGTCCAGGACCTCCCCCCTTAGCATTCGACGAAAATAAAAATATGGATGGATGACACGGATCACTGTCCCAAAATATATAAAATCACTTCGAAGGAGATTGGCGTTCTGAATTCTGCCTTTTCCGCGTGAAGCCCGGTCAAAACTAGTTTATCTTTGTGCATTTTTGTGGATCCTAGCAATTCTACAACACCTGACCTAAGCTATGCGCTTCAGAAACATATATATTTGTTAGAACCATTTATCGCTACAACATTAAAAAAAAGTTTATTTTATAATTACATCTCTATGCGCAGGCCCGGTTACAAGATTATCAAGTCCATAGCTACACGGGAGGGCCGGCGGCAGGGGAGCCTTCAGGCCGCTTACCGCCCATCAGAGAGTTCCAGAGGGAATTCCGCGAGGGAAGAAGAGAAAGCGCCGCTGCTGCCTCCGCCTCTACTAGAATAAGGTAAACTTTCAACACCCATAAATAGCTAATAAAGAAGAAAGAATCTAGTTTGTTAACAAAATATCACACACTAGATGTGATTTTTTTCTGGAAAAGAGTAAAACTCTAAACAGATTCATGAGAGGACATGAGATTGGACTTTAAAGAGTTTAGACTAAACCAAAGTACATCCAAGATTTTCTACTTCTAAAAATGTCTAGTTTAAATTGTATTTTGAACTCTGCATAATACTTATTTTATAACCAATCATTTTGTATCTCATTACAGGTGTGCCCAAAAAATTGTAACGCAACTAGAAACGTCGCCACAAAAAGACAAGCAACACTTCTTCCGGCCACTAAAACCTTCAAATAAAGACGACCCGCCCGATTCCAGAGACCACAGCAAAGAGACTGAACGGAAAAAAGATAACCCCAAATCAAAGCCCAAGAAAGAAGATAAAAAGAAGAAAGATGATGAAAATACAAAACAGGAAGACAAAAGCAAAAAAGATGAAAGTAGTGACAATAGAAAAAATGAAATAGCAGAGAAAAAGAAAGAAGAAAAGTTGAGACTTAAGGCGGAGAAGGAGGCGAAGAAAGAAGCTAAGCTTCAAGCTAAGGAAGAGGAGAGACAGGCTAAACTATTAGCTAAGGAGGAGGAGAAACAAGCCAAACTAAAAGCGAAGGAGGAAAAGAAAAAAGCCAAAAAAGAAGCAAAGCTCGCCGCGCAAGCTGAGAAGGAAAAAAGCAAATAGAATATTATAACGTTTAAATTTTACATTGTAGAAACTCGTAGCCGTCTTAAATTTTAGATTTGAAAATTGTTATCATTGAGAAATCGTAAAAACAATTTTAAATAGCGTATATCTAACAGTCTATTGTAGTCCATATTACTTACGGTAAATTAGATACTGTTAGTTTATATTTTATTTTTTTACTTCGATCGGATATGATGATTGTGTTTACGCTTTGATACTGATTTTTACAATTTTGTTACAATTATCTAGCTTAGTTGCAATTTCAAATCGAAATTGTTATTGAACTTAGGAATGTTGTAAATATTTTTAAAGTCGAAAAAATGTTATTATGAGAAGCAATCTAAGTACATAGTTGTTGGGTCATAATTGGAACTCTACAAACTGCGAAGACTGAAAGAACGGGATAATGAAATCATATCGTTTTGTAATTTAATTGTGTAACAGTATAGTTAAGAGCTTCGTGCATACAGCACCGCCGAAGAATTTATTTATTATGTAGTTTTCGTCGATCTTAGTTTGTCCGTAGGTGAAGCTTATATTAGAATATTGATTACTGACTAATTTCAGAATAAGTTACTGTTTCAACATTGAAATTGAAGTTGTAATAATTAAGTGCTAATAAAGATATGATTTTCCCATAGTTTTCTATGCTCTCTTGAATGATTCTAAATCTTCATGATTCGAAATAACTATCCCATCTATTTGGATACCTAAAATAATTTTCTTCAATAGAGATAAATCTTTCCTATTTCTACAGATTCCATATGACCACAGTAACATGATAACCTATTAACTGCATTAAAATTTAATAAGTAGCATCATATCAGGCATTTAGCATACTGCTAATAGGTAAGTGTTGACATTAATTTTGTAAGGGTTCCATGAGTCGGAATTTATTATTGTCAATCGTTAGAAATTTCCTGTAAAATAAATAACAATGTTACCATAAGCCTTACTGTTTTATTTAGACCCAATTTTTTTAGTACATTTACAGTTCAAACTAAAATAATAAAGACATTTTTGGGTGCACAAAAAAAAAGTAAGTTAATAAACAACAACAAAGTAACTTACAAAATGTGCCATAGATTGTGAAGCACTACTGGGTTGTCAGAAATTGAATTGTTCAAATAAAATTGTTAAAAAACAATTAATAATTTATTTTATCTACAGGGAACTATGTAACAACTCAATTGATTGCTAAATATTTATTCTACGGTCAACATGACTTTCATGGCAGTGCATTTATTCCTCGAAATCGTCACCAACACGGTCCCACATTTCTTCTCCAGTCTTCTTGTTAATACGGAGGTATTTGTTGATCATGGGTTTGTAGTAGTAGGCTTGGTAATCTTGGCGCTCACCCATCTTCTTAATGATCTGCTTCTCCAACATACGAAGCTTCTGCTTCTGTTTTTCCTCATCAAGGAAGTGCATGAACTTCTCATAGTCCTGTAACAGACAAATATCTCAATAAAGATTGTTTACTTAAATCCAGGCTACTATTATTCAGAGCTTAAAGCCAAAGTTGTAGTTCCATTGATATTTAAGTATGAAACTGGCTGACAACAACAGCCTTATAATAATAAGGTACGGAGTAGACAAGAAGAAGGTATGGAGTGCTAGCTACCAAGTGTCAATTAATTTCATTTAATTTGATTTACAGTTTGAATATTTTATTTTCTGTGTCATGTATTGTAAAATACTTTGCATACTACTGTATAAATTCAAGTTTTTAAAACTTAACAGACAGATATGTTGCTGGGGAGTTTGTTGCGCCACTTCTTCTTCCCAGCTACAACACTAGGAAGTGGTGAGGGGTGGGCGTTTTGGGGGACTGTCTTTATGTAGAACTTTGACGTTCAAAAAGTGCTGGCACTCAGCCTAATTTGAATAAATGACTTTTGATTTTGATTTTGTACATTTCTGAAACCTGATGAAAAAAGCATTGAATAAGAAAATTATAACTATAATAATTATCTGCTGCATTAGTTTTGTTGCAATGCATTCAAGGAATACCTACATGCTTGATTTTATGAGTGTATAAAACAGTGTCATTACTGGTTTGTTTTTTTTTATCCTATAGCAATCCAAAGCTCAATACAGGTATGCATGGACTGCAGGACAAAAGAAACTTCCTGAGACACCACATAGACATTATACTTATTCTATAGGTAGATTGAAACATTATACTATTTTAGTATCTAGGGTGCCGGTGTAAGAACATTTTATAAACTCTAACAAATGGGACATAGTCTGATTCCACACTTGCACTGTGTGTTAAATGAATTAATAATACAAGCGGCAAATTCTCATGACTAGATCAAGTTGTATTAACATTTTGCTAAATTTCTAATATTCTATCTTAGATATAATCGGTACATTTATGACAAGTATTTAAATAAAAAACACTTTCCCTGAATGATTAAGAATTAATGAAATTCAAAGTGCAAACACCCAATAACACATTACCTAATCTAGAAATCTACTGCAATGCAGTGCTTGAGACCACACAACCAACTAGTCAGTCCATCTAATAAAAATAATAACAAAAAGTAATAATATAGATGGACTGGCTAGTTAGTTGTGTGATGTACCTATATGGTCGTAGATTCTATATGATACAGATTACTAAATGTAACAATGGCAAGAAGTGCTGTTTAATTACCTCAAAACCATTTTATTTTATTTTTATTTTTTATATAAGTATGTTTATCAGTTGTCTGGTTGCCATAGTACAGGCTCTGCCTAGTTTGGGATCGGATGACCGTGTGTGAGTTGTCCCAGGATATATTATTATTATTATATTATTATTTTTAAATACAGGCATAATCAAGAAACTGTTACCTGTTGTGGACTCTGATGAATGTACCGGGCGATAAACCTCGTAATTGGGTGGCGATGATACTCCCAGTGTTTTGGTTCATAACCGTCAGGAATTGGACACAATTCGGCCGGTCCGATGAACACGTTGGTGTAGAAGATGATGGCACCAACCGGTATCAGGCCCAGCATGGTATAGAAGTGGAACATATCCTTGAACTTGTGCCATTGCCATCTGCCAAACAAGAGTTTAGGTTAGGAACCAAATTACAAATAATAAAACAAACTTTTATCACATAAAAATAGGGCAATTTAAGTATTCATGAACATGTACTTTTGGATAGTCATAAAATAAAAGGAAAATAACAAACAATGACAAAAAAAATTGGTTAGGTAATCACTGAAAACGATCGTTACCTGGAGGGCTGTATCGCGAAACTCTGGTGCCCATGGGCATCCTTTAAGGTTTTACTTGTTGTAAAGGTTACATTTTGGACAGTATTAAGTGTTTTAGTGTGGTTTTTAAACAAGCTTATGCCGAAAGATCGGCCCAGACCACTCCAAGACACCATTTTTTGTCAAGAATTGAAGACTATTTTGACAGCGTTTGTCTTCTGCTGTCAACTCATTGTTTTTTTTATAGTTTCTTCACGACTGCGGACACCCAGTCTTTTGGTCGTATTCCTCTGTTTTGTTTATAAATACACTTCTGTCGCCTTCTCGGCAAACTTTGCTGAGGTAGTCAATACAACAATAAAGACCATGATTGCATTGCAATAAACTATTTTCGAACGAACCTTTATCTTTTAAATTACATAAAATAATTAGATAGATTTGAAAAAGAAATTACGAATATATCAATCATATTATCACAAATTATTATGAGTAAATAAATTATTATGAAAAATCCCAGAATAGTCTTTTTTCAGATATTTTACTGTCATTATTATGAAAATGGCAACACAATTAATGAAACCGCGAAATATAAAACGATTTTCAGCAAAATTTGCTAAAATCAAGGTATCTGTGTTTCTTATAATTTATTTTACCAATATTACGCTACTGTCGGCGGAGATATGTGTAGACACAGGTGTTTCCAATGGTATTTCCCTACATTTCAGTAGGAACGTAGTCGTGTCCGTTTTTAATAGTTTGTAAGGCATTTCTGTAGAAGTATTTTAGTTGAGTTCACTGTTCATTTTGTAGTTTAAGTTAATTCTTTTCAATAGAAATAAACACTGCTACCTACACACATTTCTAAAGAAACAGTAAAATACATATTTTCACGGAAAAGTAGAAAATAGGTAGGTACTTAGTGGATGAAGTGATCACAGAGATATATATACTGTCAAGGAATTGGGACTGTCAATGCATTCAAAGCTCAAAGTTAGCCGAAGTATTTATTTAGATCGCATCCACATTATGTTAGATTCCGTGAGCATTGGTACCTATTTATTATTTATCAGTGGCGTTCACACAGTCATTTTGTTCCTTTCGGAAGTAGAAAATTAACCAAAAGTAGGTAAAGTTGACCACAGTCACATTTCTTAGTAGGTATTTCCAACATAGAAAAGAATTTAGCACATACGACGCAGCCAGCCGTAGCGTGAATAAAGTAAAACACACCAAACCACCTGTTGGTAAAGTTTTTTCGCAAACATTACGTCGTTCGGGAAGTATTGATTTCCCGCACTGAGCATGCTCCGTCGCTGTGCTTACGTACAACTCAGATAAGATACACTTCCACCCACTCAAATAACGTTATTTCGCAGTTATTCATGTTTTACTAAACATTTCTCGGCTTCAAGTCTCCAATATTGTTCCTCGCTAAGTTTAATTAGTTTTGGAAGAATGTGAACCGACTGTGTGTAGTAAATGTAGGGAAGTGAGTCATTGTCATATGTTTCGTTTGTGCTAAAATGGAGGAGCTTCTCCAGGATATATTCAAGGAAGCATCGGGTGTTAAATTTACAGCTCTCAGGAAATCATGTCAGGATGCACTAGGTAGGTAAACATATTAAATCAACCGATGTTTTTGATTTAATTTCGATGTCGCTTAGTAATGTTCAAAATGTTATGTATACCTACCTAGGTACTTCAATGTGCAGTTGAGAGAAAATCAATACTTGCAATAATGACCGCCACTGCGATGCGTCGTCGTGATCGGAAATGCAATTTTTGTCTTCCAAGTTTCTACAGCTAGCTCTAATCGAGGCCTTCTCAAAATAGTTCATTTGATTACCATATGGAATCATAAAACTAATGGGTGTCATAGAAATAACATTATGGTACCTAGTTAATTAAGTATAACTATAACTTTTTCATGTTAATCGTGGCTAGATCGTAACTTAATAATTATGATTGCGTCAATCAATCCGTTATTCGCCTCCCACAACTCTGCTGTTATCCATCTGATTAATAATTTATGTAAAGCAAGCTTAGCTACACATTCCTAATATTATTTTGCTGAATTGGAAACAGTCTAGGTTCTAGCTATAACTAAAGTTTTACCGCTTAAGAGAAGCGAGCTTAAAACAGGCCCTTGACCTACCTGATCCACCGCAGTTTTCTTTATTTCTCATAAACTTCTTTGTCTCTCACTCGACTTGTAGATAGATAGACATGGAAATACCTAATTCTTGAACATTTGCCAACTGTAACGAAAGCGATAACCTATTTACTTTTGTGTTTGTTTACAAGGTCTTCACGATAAACTTAATCAAAAGCTTGAAATCTATCTATGAATCTATGGCAGCTATGACTAATTTTGTCTTCGACCCTTGAATACTTAACAAGTTGAGCAGGCGTGGTGAACTATGCTCGTTTCTTCTGTGAATGAGGGAAGACTTTTTAGAGGAACAAGAATTAGTAGTAGGCGACTTTTATTAAAAGTGCCTATATTTTTTGTGTAGAAATACTATGCATGCAAGAGAACAACGCACGTCGTGCGTCGTACGAGCTCCGCCGCGCGTGCCTCCTGCCCCTTCAGACGGCACTGGAGACCAAGCGCCCGCGGCTAGTCACCTACGCCCTACAGGGGTTCCATGTAAGTAACTTTCTTGGTAGGGAACTCTTATTCTGACATGCTTATGAAGAAACCCCCTTAAAGTTCTCTATTGGCTTGCAAAGATGAAGAATTTTTTTATCAATCGGACTTAATCCAGACTTCCATATTTTCAGATCGATGGGTCAAACAATTAGGTCAATATACTTAGATGCCGCGCGAAAAACTGCCTTGAATTAATAATGTCATGTGGGAATGTGTGTTCCTTTACAACCATTGTGGAAGGAACTTGTGAATTTAAAGTAAATATTTTTAACAATGTTTTGTTTACCTTTGCAGAAAATACTCCGTGACGACAGATTCCACCGTGGAATCGAGCCTGAAGATGATTCACTTTGGATGCCTTCTCAACTGCTATGCGCAACAGCTTCCGTTATGTACCACTTACCTGATACACAGGTAAAATTAAACACATAGATAGTTAAATCAGTTTAACTGATTGTTTTAAAGTGATACGGAAATGAAGTTAATGATTAATCAGCTCTAGTAAGTAGGTGGTAGGCGATTTAACAGTCATCGCTCAACATCATTGTAAATAAGACAAACAATGCTCAAGATATGAAGAATAACGTTAAAGTTTACTCTAGGGCCATGGAAAGTTTCTGTCATAGGTAATCACCATAGGCTCTAGATAAAGTGAGATTCTATCAACGATAGTGAAAGTCGGAATGCCAAATTATAAGGGATTTACCTACCACGTACCATTTCGATTGCGCTTAACAATCCCATCTATTTTTTACTTTTTGACAAACGCTATCGAACCTCACATTATAACAGAATTTTTCGAGAACATACATCAATCTGTAGTATTACTGTCTATATTACTGGAAAAGTTAGGCAGTGATGTAACCGTAGTACACTCACATTTTACACATACTGTTGTGGGTAACTATTGCAATAAAAAATATTTTCTACTTGCTAGGTCCAAATCTTCCGCATGTATCTATCGTTGGCGTTGTCTCCGCGACGTACCCTGAACGGTCGTCTGTGTGTATGGGCTTGTGGCCGATGCGGAGAGGCTGCGGCTGCCCCGCCGCATGTGGCTGCAGCTGCAAGGGCTGCGGCTGCTCAAGCGCTTAGAGCTTACTGCGCTCAGTTAGGTGAGTGAGTTATAACTGAAGGATCATCGGTCATGGTCAAATGTGATGGAACAGACAGGGGTGGGAATCACGGGTTCAACTCACTGAACCGTCACCTCATGCGATTGCAGCTGCCAGTGCAGCGACTGATCGAGCTCTTAGGGCGCACAATTAGGCGAATCTGAATATGAGATGGAACAGAGTTGAGTGAGTACAATGGGATCAACTTATTCAAAAGTCGCCTCTGCGTATGGGCGTGCAGATTTTGAGCAAGAGTCTAGCAATTTAATACCCCCGGTACAATATTTTCAAACCAGTTGTCCCATTGCGAGCTCTGTAGCGATTCCTCAACAAGGACTTTTGCATTTCACCTCTTGAAATTTTTTTTCATTCATTCATTCATTCATTTCACCTATTTTCCAAATTTTCTTCATCTAGATCGAATTTATTTTCTTCAAGACGTGTGTTTATGCTGTTCCATGATTGATGAGCTAATCTCCGGCTAACCTTGATATAGAAGTGATATACTATTAAGATGAGATATTTAAGCATTTTCTTTTTTGTTTAGATGAAGAGTGCCAAGAACTGCTGTCCGAAGGTTCTCCTCTGGGCAGGAATCACATTGTGGCGGTGGGCTGTTACAGCGAAGTAATACCAGTCATCCAGTATCTATGCAGCCGACTATCTGAAACGCAACTGTGAGTGTATCGCAATTCATTTTGTTATTTTTATTCCTGTTTAATAAAGGACTGCCGATCAGGTTATATTAGAATAATTTCTTAACTACGCATTAGCCAAATAGCAGCAGTGAAAAAGTGTAAATTTTAGCAATCTTCATACATAAAGTGATAAAATGACTTAAAATTG
This sequence comes from Mamestra configurata, assembly GCA_002192655.3. Classification (NCBI taxonomy): domain Eukaryota; kingdom Metazoa; phylum Arthropoda; class Insecta; order Lepidoptera; family Noctuidae; genus Mamestra; species Mamestra configurata. The sequence continues at coordinate 1,410,274 of NDFZ01005487.1, forward strand.
CCGCTAATTTGTGAAATTGGTTCACTATGTCACAGCATAAATGGTATTTTTTCTGTCATCATGAAAAAAGTTAACCTATACTGGCAGCTCAGCTGTCTCTACTCCAATTAACATCTCAATAATCCACAGGACTCCAAAACAGAATCCGCTGGCGTTATTCTTCCTGGACTGCTTGCTGACTCTAATGTCGAGTCTATCAGAACGAGTGAGCGGTAACTCTCACTTCACCACATTCCTCTGGCAGAAGTTCTGTCCATCACTCATCTCTTTCCTAGGGACTCCGAGAGTGGACAAGAATATTAAATCAAGGTGAGTGACACTAGATTTTGTTTTTCTTTGATATAGCTTGATCGTTGGATGCTGCAGATGTTGGTTGTTTTTTTGTTGGACATAGACAATTTTCCACATCAAGAAATGAAAAAAAAAAAATTTTTTTTGGAGCAGCTAATTTACATTCTCCCTACTGAATTTCAGAGAGCACGACGGCCATTTGGTTGATGACTCCGGCAGAGGATCAGGAGCTTTGAACTCTGCGCCCAGCTTCAACAGCAAACAAGCTAAAGCTATTTACAGGTAAAAATTTGAATTTGCCAAACAGTCGTTCAAACACGAGATAACACTTTCTCTCAGCTTGACGGCAAAAGCTGAAAAGAGCAGTGAAATAATGGTGACGATAATACGAGTAAGGATAGGTAAAAATAATTTTAACGAATTTTGAAGAGTTTGAAAAGCATAAATAATCTCTAGATGAAATTACAAGTCAACAATTTAGTTCTAACCTGACATATTTATTCAAATTTCAGCATAGCAAACCAACTAGTCCGCCTGGTAGGTTCCACCTCAAACCTGCGTCCAGTGCTAGAAGCCCTGTACCACCGCATGCTCCTGTACCCGCCCGTGTCGCACCGCGTGGAGCCGCTGCGGAGCACCCGCGAGCTGCTGCAGAACCCCAAGAGACTGTGCCAGCTGGTGCTGCTGAAGAAGGTGGACCATCATGAGAGGCATAGTGATGACATGGCGATTGTACGATTGTGAGTATTATTAAATATCGATTGTTTAGGAATATGCAATGCAATGTGAGAGAGAGTCCAACGTGGATTCAGGGCCTAAACTTGAATTACGTCGAACTAAGAAATACAGTCCTATTATGGTGGTAGAAGATTTTCTTATATAATAATGCATATTAGATTAGTCATGGTAGATATTTTTTTTTTTGTTTTTTTTTATTTAATATGGGTTTGCTCTTGACTCTAGTCTAGGTCATAGATGACAGAGACAAAGTCGACGATGGAGCGAGCTTACCCAGAAGAAGCCTGTTCACTCTAATTTTGAAGAGATTAGGGTTGTATGCGTTCGGAAACACAGACGCAGGCAGAGAGTTCCACTCCTTTGCTGTGCGCATTATAAAAGACGTTTGGAAACGTTTAGTGCGAATTGGTGGAATAGCAACAAGGTAGGGATGGTAACTTGCAGTGCGTCTAGATGTCCGATGGTAGAAGGGGGCCGGTGGGATGAGATCGTGGAGTTCCTGGACACTCTCCCCGAAGTACAATCTGTAGAAGACCGACAAGCAGGCAACCTTGCGGCGATGAGCCAAGCTGTGCAGCTTGGCATCCACCAGCCTTACGTCGCCAATGAGCCTTTTAGCTCTGTGTTCCACCGAGTCAAGCGCGGCAAGTTGGTATTTAGCTGAGCCATCCCAAAGGTGGCTGCAATACTCCATGCAGGATCGGACTTGTGCTTTGTAGAGGGTTAAAAGCTGTCCAGGCGTGAAGTATCGCTTCACTCTATTTAGGATGCCCAGCTTTTTGGCCGCAGTTTGGGCTTTGTGCTCAATGGTGGCACCAAAGTTGAGACTGGTTGTCAACTCCATGCCTAGGAGCTCGAGCCGATCGGTTACAGGAACAGAAGTACCCCGAAAAGTCGGAGTTAGGTCGAAACGACTCCTTTTCGCGGTAAAAAGGCATGCTTGTGTTTTGGTGGCGTTAAAAGAGACCAGATTGTCATCACCCCACTGGGAGACAAGACTTAAGGTCAAATTTGTCCGCTCTACCATGGCCTCTCTCAAGGAACGAACTTCTTCCCCGCTGGTTTTTGCGCTAGACAAGTATCTCTCTGAAACCGAACTGTCATCTGCATACCCAACAATACCAGGCTGAAGCAGGTCATTGATGTGCAGCAGGAAAAGAGTTGCAGAGAGAACAGACCCCTGAGGAACTCCGGCATTAATAGCCATGAGGTCAGAGAAGCAGCCGTCAACGACTACTCGGATCGACCGTTCACTAAGGAAGTCTGATATCCAGCTACAAAAATCAGCTGGGATGCCATAAGCAGGAAGCTTGCTGAGTAGACTTGCGTGCCACACCCTATCAAAGGCCTTCGAGATATCGAGCGATACAGCAAGTGCTTCGCCGTGTTTCTCGATGGCTTCGCCCCAACAGTGCGTGACATACACAAGAAGATCGCCAGTTGACCGTCCCCGGCGAAAGCCATATTGACGGTCACTGAGGAGATCATTGTCTTCAAGGTAGGTCAGCAACTTACTGTTCAGTACCCTTTCCATAACCTTGCACAGAATGGAGGTAATGGCGATCGGTCGATAATGAGCAGGGTCTGCACGGTCGCCTTTTTTTGGCACAGGTTGTACATTCGCAAGCTTCCAGGATTTTGGCACCGTTCTTTTTTCAAGAGAGAGGCGGAACAAGCGTGTCAACACAGGAGACAGTTCAGGCGCACATTGCCTCAAAACTCTCGCTGAAATGCCGTCAGGCCCGCTGGCCTTGTTCACGTCTAGACTGCACAATACTCTTCGTACCTCTTTCATGTGAACTGCGATCTCCGACATCGAAGAGTCACAGTAACGAGGTACAGTTAGTGGTTGCTTGGAGCCAGCGTCCAGACGTGAATTGCTAGCAAAGAGAGATGCAAATAAATTTGCTTTCTCACTTGCAGAGTGGGCCAGCGACCCATCAGGTTTCAGCATTGGTGGTAAAGTGGGCCGACAAAAGTTCGTTTCAACCGCTTTCGAAAGGGACCAGAACAGTTTACTACCCGGAGGGTGCGATGCTAGTTTGGCCCCGATACGTCCAACATGGTCAAAACGTGCCCCACGTAGAACTTGCTTGCAGAACTTAGCGGCAGAATTAAAAGCTCTCTTCCTCGCGCGAACCCTGCGTGCTCTAACTTTTTGGTCGCGGGCCTTGACCCAAGCTTGGTAGGCAGACTCTTTTCGGGCCTCAGCGTGGGCGCACTCTGCATTATACCAAGGCCGGGTTTTGTGACCGAGCGGGATGTCGGAGAATGGAATGAAATATTCCATCCCCTGCCGAATCACGTCCACAATCATGTCGGCACAACAAGACGGGTCACCCGAGGAAAAGCACACATGCCGCCATGGATAAGACGCAAAAAAGTGCCGCATCTCATCCCAATCTGCTGACTCGTATCGCCATACTCGTCTCGTGCCTCTAGGGCTCTCATCTGGAGGAGAGCAGGTCGACACGGATTTCACCAGGCAGTGGTCAGATGTTCCCAGCGGGGCTGAGACCGATACTGAGTGACTGTTCGGATCAGTTGTCAGCAGAAGGTCCAAGCAATTGGGTGTATGGCCGTCAACATCCGGTACCCGTGTTGCCACATTCACCAGCTGGGTTAGATCTAGCGTTAAAGCAAACTTGCGCGCTTCTAACCCAGCATGGTCAGTTTTCTGGTACGGGAACAACCACTCTTTGTGGTGGGCGTTGAAGTCCCCCAGAAAAATGAGCTTCGCTGTTGGGTACCGTTGTTGGGCTACGTCAGTCGACTCCACGAGGAAATTGAACAGTGCTGTTGTCTCCTGGTCACCACTGTGCGATCGGTAAACGCCGATGTAGAGAAATTTCTCCACGCCAGTGTCCACAAGTAGCCATATGGCAGAAAAACCCGATTTCTCAAAGCAACGGAGACGACGACAACAAATGTCATCGCGGACGTACACACAGACCCCAGCCTGCTTCTTGAACTTGTGTTCAAGAGAGTAACCCGGGTAGTTGAGGTACGCCACGTCCAACGGGGTTGCTATCTTCGTCTCCGTCAGAAAAAAAAAAAAAAAAAAACCTTTTGAACTTGAGCATACGCTGTAGTCTATCCTCTGGACCAAAATTTCAAAACCGCCTACTACGAAGAATGTCTTAGGTATTTGAAAAAAAAGTACACTGAACTAGATTCACAGAGAATTTATAAAATCCTGAAACCAACATTAATTTTAATATTCACCATTCCAGAATAATGGACGGCATAGAAGAATGTGGTCGCAGCGGTAACCCAGAAGTAGTAGCTGCGGCAGTAGAGTGTGTCGTGTCTCTACTGGACGCGCTAGAGAAGCTCTGTTCCGGCTCCACGGAGTACATCTCGCCGGAGATAGCCACGCTCATACTGGGACACTGGCCGAAGCTGCACGATGCTGATTACACGGGGCCTTTGACGTATCAGACGTTGGCTAGGCTGCCTAGCCCTTACAGGTAAGAAAGAAAGAAAATAAATATGTTATTTTGGTACTCACACAGGAAAAAACAACTACTAACTACTAATAACATCGAACGACTAAGAATGTTACTGTGAAGGTGAACTGTGTCGTCAGTGTTGCAGAACGAAGCAGTATATTTTGTCGGGCCAGAGCAGTACCACATCGATTTCTTCAAGTGGGCTTTCCTTCTTTTCAACTCTACTGTCACGAAGCCCACCTTGTATGTTTGCCCATTTTTAGGGGCTATGCTGCGAGCCAGTGATTTTCCTCCATAGCAACGATTTATCAATTTTATACTGACTCTTAGCTTATGATAAATAACGAATCCTTGAGCTCCTTATTGGCACTAAGTTAAGCTACTCGACTACTGACCAAGACTGGACAGGTCCACTCAAATCTGTGTGGTTCTTTCCACAAAAGATCATTTCAGACACTGATCTGCATGGTCCTAATATAACGTATTGTGAATGTGAGGACCACGTACATCGCAATATTAGGGATTCATTTCATGTTAGTCTGGCAGTTTGTGTTCTTTATGCGGTCTACTCAAATGTCCTTACTTTGGTATTGTTCATCAAATCGTTGAGCTCCTTAAAGTTTTAAGTTTGAGCTACACGATAACTGACAAAATGCATGCACTGTCTAGACAGGTCCACTGAAATCTGTGTGTTCCTCAAAAGACCACTTCAAACATTAACCTACATGTTTCTCATATGATTAAACCAGTACGATTGTGTGGACTTTAAAAGAGACTTTGACCGTGACATTAAAAGTGTTAGTGTTATGTTTAACCTACTTACAAAATATATATAATTTATCATTTATCACTCTACTCGTCTACCGCTTGTTAAAGCTCTGTGTCACTTTTATTTCTGTGTTAACACATATTTTTATGAAGCACTATGAAACTCAGTTTATATTTACTATCTTATTATTACACCAGACACTGTCTTATATTTCCCCAAAGTGCGTGTCTAATTTTTTATTCCACAGTCAATGTGGGTTATTGATGTGTAACATCTTTCCTCTCGCTTTCCTGCAATCTGTGGGAGTGATTTCGTCAAATGGGACGGAGGTGTGTAACAGGAAGCCGAGGAAGCGCGCGCTATTTGATTTGAGCAATGAGCTCGCCCTATTCGATTTGACCAATGAGAGCGCGCAGTGGTCGAGTTGGGTGTCAGTCGGTACTTTTAATGTTAATGTTGCTTTTTACCAAGGTGAGACGTCAGTTGTTACACATCCTTTGCGACTACTGTAAGACTCGCTTGTTCTTTTATTTTTAATAAACGACAGCTCGCACGAAAATTTTTGGTACCTCAATTTATGGTATACTTACCCAGTGTTCAAAGTGATGAGTAACAAGTTTAAAAGTTTGAGTCTTTAGTTTTTTTTCTACGAATTTATAATTTTGCCTTATTTTTATTAGAAATGTTGGTCGTCTCAAATTTACCCCGCTTGGCCCTAGTAGCCTTCAAGAGGGCAAACAAACCTATGAAAACACACAACTTATACAATGTATATCCGACGATGTAACCGAAAAGTGATTCAAGTTTTTGGTCTATGGAAGTCAATGATTTTAATTAAATACCGCTAAATAACTGAATCCAAGTTTTGTTTGTAACACTATGAATATGTTTCAGGGACGTCGTGGCTGTATTACAAAGCAGCGAAACGAAAGAACATGACTCATCAGGTAATTCCTTTTAGTTTATTTCTACAGAGCCCAAGTTAACAAACAACCATACAAGCACTATTGCTTGTATGGCTGTATGGTTGTTAGTGCAATTTTTAGGGCCTTCAAAGCACTATTGCTTTGAAGGCCCCAAAAATTGCACGACACAATATAAAAGCTCACATAGCATGAAAAGAAATGCTATTAAAGAAATGTAATGGAAAGTCCACATAATACAATTTATGTTTTCACAGACACATCTGGCCCAGAAAATGTAAGTTCTGGCAGCGACGGTGAAGCAGACTCGGATGCTGACAACGTATTCCTACCATCACGTGCCAGTAATCCTACATCTAATGATAATGACAAAAATACTGTTCATGACAAGCCTAAGGTTGTACCGAAGACTCTGAACCTTGGAAGGTGAGATTCATTCATCTATCTACAAGTTACATAGGCAACATAAATCTAAGTTCAATAATAGTATCGCCAAAAGCTTGCACATTGAATTTGGGAAGCAAAAACAATATCTTGAAGCTCAGCATTATTCACAATATATCTAATATACCTACGGTAATCAATTATATATTTTTTTAGGTGCACAATAACAGAATGCAACGTAGATTTGGAAAGGCACAACGCGCGGCAGTTTATAAAAACTCTGCAGCACTCTCTTCTACCAAAACTGTTGAATCTCCGAACTTGTATAGAGGTACGTAATCTCAGATATTATAACATGAAATTGTAAATTAAAAAATTATTCCATTGTCAATCATAATTTTTGACTCATTCTGATCTATCGGATTCCATTTCTGATCTGGAACTTTTAAACTCATTTCATATAAAGGCTGTTTCAGAAGTGCGTGGTCTATTCATAGTCAGGGTGTTCCCGAAGTGCATTTATGTTAGTTCAATCACAGATTTGATGCCATCAACAGCATCAGACTGCTTGAAAAAAAGATTTGTCTGGAACTTTTAATCGTGTTTTGCGGTCGGGTTTTTTGAAAGAAGTCAATTTATATTTTCTTGCCATTGTTTCTTTATTGTATACAGAACATCATCTTTCAACTACGCACTTCGGAAAGACACAGTATACCAACATAGCTACTGATATAAATTTGACTACTAACTTGATTTTGTTCAGGTGGATGAAGCAATGCAAGAGTTCGCATCAAAGTGCTGCCAGCACAACGCAGCCCAACCGCCCGCTACAGCTTGCATCATGAACGCAGACGGCGTGTACCTAGCTACGTACGCGGCCTTGCTTCTGACTCTCAAGCAACGGAGAACTAATTACTATAATCAACCCAGTGTGAGTAGCTATTTTTGGATCGTCATTATTTAAATTCTACAGTCAGTATCAAAAGTCGATTGAAACAATCTTTCATATAAACCTAGCAATTTACTTAACACAATTATTATTCCTCGGTTGATTGGGTGAGAATGCCTAAGGCATTAAGTCCGCCATTGTATCTTTCAAACTTCATGCATGAAGTTTAAATAATTAATGATTCAGTACATTTATTGTCTGCATTACGTTTAATATATGTGGTCAGAAATTGCCTATGGCATTAATTCCACCACTAGTCTAATACTTTGATTTACTCAAAATCAATCACTGTACCTATATAAGTTTAATCAAAACGCAAATGTTATTCCTCCACAGAAGGTCCAAGTATCTCTAACAGAAGACGAATTCGTCGAAGAAGTGCAAGGCAGCGGTGTACTGGTTTATCTATCAGCGACATGGCTGAGGGAGTTGTACCAACAAGTGCTAGCCAATGATCTGCTGAAAGAAGTTCCTACTACCGACCATCCTCTCGTACATCTACTGTCAGGTAAGATCATTTAAACCAGGTATTACCTCCTGAGTGANAATATATGTGGTCAGAAATTGCCTATGGCATTAATTCCACCACTAGTCTAATACTTTGATTTACTCAAAATCAATCACTGTACCTATATAAGTTTAATCAAAACGCAAATGTTATTCCTCCACAGAAGGTCCAAGTATCTCTAACAGAAGACGAATTCGTCGAAGAAGTGCAAGGCAGCGGTGTACTGGTTTATCTATCAGCGACATGGCTGAGGGAGTTGTACCAACAAGTGCTAGCCAATGATCTGCTGAAAGAAGTTCCTACTACCGACCATCCTCTCGTACATCTACTGTCAGGTAAGATCATTTAAACCAGGTATTACCTCCTGAGTGATCTCGGAATGCGGTCCAGTATTCTGATTTTTAGAGCCGGAAAAGGATTTCTATCAACTTAAATGATAATATGAATTATAAAAATATGAACCATACTTGACCTTTAAAAAAATACATGTTGGTAATATGTGCTTTATAATGTTTAGTTACATTACGGAAGTACATCAAATGATACCGAAAGTTAAAAGTCCTGTAAATCAAACTTTAATTTCCAAAGATTTACCTGGATGATATCATTGCCTTTTCTCAACAGATCTCGGCGGTTTGGATCAAAGTCCTGTTATGTCAGACTGGCAGAAGTTGAAAGAGGTATCCTGTTTATATAACAACACTATTGACTCCCCGGAACACGATGCGAGCTTGCGGTGGGCTAGAAGGTAGGGCTAATAATAATAAATATCGGGTTTAGATGAAACTTGGCACACAAGTGATCGGTGTCCTGGTTTGCGGATAATTTCTAATTTTTCAACTGCCGCACAGTTCCATCTTCAAGGTTAAGCTTTCCGAGGTTGGTCTGTGGATGGGTGACCACTTGAATATACCGAGACTGCTTCGTGTCTCGGAAATGCACATTAATTCGTTTTTCCCGACTGACATTTGTAGATATTTGGCAGTTGGTTCGGAGAAGCCAGAAACTCTGACACCAGTCTTGCCAAGAAATACCGTGTTACCCAGTTACTGGGTTGTGGAGGTCACATAAACAGTCTCTCTACGTAAAATTCAACTGAATCCTGTGTGACTGAAAGCTGACCCCAAATATTGTTGGGAAAAGGACACGGAGATGGACAAAGGATATATAACATTTCAACGATTTTACAATTTCAATCATCAGATAACTATTATATTATGAAACATGCTTCTTTGCAGAATATTAACATGCATATGGGATTCCATGGTGACTGTGTTAAGTGTGCCCCTGACGGGATATGGTAACAAAAAACAAAAGCTGCACGGTATGATTTCTAAGAAAATAAATACATTTGGAAAAAGAAAGCGCATTGCCTGGGAGGGGTTAACGATACAATGCCTAGAAGGACTGCATAAGGTAATCTATAAAAAAAAAACTATACAACGTGTAACAGAATAAACGCAATACCTGAAAAGGAGTCATTGTACCTACTCATGATTATAAACAACTTACTATGCGGCCAACATCGAAATCACGAAAAGCAAACACCTGTTCAGTAAGTTCTGTCGAGTTATGCGGACATAAATATATGGGGCTATTTTTTTTTCGCGATTAACAATGACACTTTTTCAGGCGTTTTTGCGTTTATCCTGTGCCACGTTGTAAATAACCACTTTTAATTTTCTTATACTTACATTGGTTTGAATTGCAGGCTGCAAGAGTGAGCAACACCTTGAGCTTACAAAACCGTTGCAGTAGTATACTGGCTCTTTTGGCTAACTCCGCCATCTCACAGCCTCCGAATGGCAAGATATTATCCACACATGCTCTGTCTTTAGACATTCTGATTACAGGTAAGTAGCTTTATTTATTTGCCAGACATTTACTTAATCCAAATAGGACTTCAGTAGAAATAAATATTAGAGATGAATGGAATTTCGAGATTTTATGTTTATTTTTGGGCAACAATAATTAGCTAGTTTCATTTAAATAATGGCGCCCACCTGGGACAACTTAATGCAAGATTCTTCTACCGATATAGTATTCAATATCAAGTTGTTGTTTCTGTTTTGAGATGACTTCAAGGCAATTTAAGCTTTAAGTTAGACGTTAATAATGTAAATCCATTAAGAGCTCTTTTTATGTACGCAATATAATTAATGGCGCCCATATGGGACCACCAAGTAGAAGAATCATCAAGCGAAGTAATGTTCAAATTAAAGTTGTAAAAAATTAAGTTGATTTTGAGACTATAAAGTTTTAGGTTAAGGGCCAATATTATTTAAAAAAAATAGTAGCGTATAATGGCGCCCATTTGGGACAACTTGGGCCTCATTTAACCATATAAATATTCTTTTTTAATCATAGCCAAAATAAAAAAAACATTACCATCACGTTTTTAGGTGGTTTAGAACTCGGATCCAAGGCTCCAGAATGTTGGGAGCATATTTTCGCAGCCTGTCAATACGTATCCAGTTTCGAGCATTCTCTCTTCGGGCATCAAGGGAACAACGCTACTCCGATAGTGACAATGCAAACTGGGAGGAATAAAACTGTTTCTATACTTCAAGCTGATGCTAAGTTGGGGTTAGATGGTCGGGATGATGAAACTTGGTGAGTTCTTGGTTCTTGGTGATTTATAGAACGACCCATATAATGTTGCCAGTAAAATGGACAGTCACTTCAAGGCCGTTATTTCATAGATTGTTTTCCGGATATTTAACCTGATGAATATTTACGATCCGTGTTAATTAAAGCGCAGGATGAGCATTATAGGGTTAACGTGTTCAATATTTACGATAAGTTTGTCCAACTGTCATATTTAATTTATATTATTCTTCTTGGCAGATTTATTTTAGTAGTTTTTTGTTTCGTAAGTAGTATTAGTCTTTAGTTGATGATCGTCATATATTTTTTCTAGTGTGGATGTCTTCAACTTCTTGCAGCCGGTGTTCGAGAACAATTTGAATAATGACATGTCAGTCGCGAAAATAGTTGAAACATGCAGACAAGAGGTAAGTGGAAATATCATTATTATAAACATTGTTAATTCTGACGTCAATGCTCAAGATGTGAATTTATTTTTCTGGAATGTTGTTTACTGTTTTTACTTCTTGATCTTTTTGCTTTATTCCTAGGGAGGCAATGTGATATCAGGTTCAGGTGCAGCCCGAGTGTGCTGCGCGTTGACCGCTGCAGCCGACACGCTGTTTACGCGTCTAGCGGCTACTACAACGCTGCCTACGCTGAAGGCAGCGCTGCAGCGGCTTGTGGCGCATCAACATCGATTGGTAAGTATTTTCTTTGTATAAGTTTCCTCATGGAAACTTGCAGCAGCTGATACGATGCTTCACAAGCGATCGTCATCACTTTTCGTAGCAGTCGCTTCTATGGCGTATCTTATGTCATGTATTGTAAGAAACTGTCAATATTTTTTTTCCAGTTGTTCTGCTCGTGGGAAACAGACGTAGCGAACAACAACGTGTGGTGGTGGCGGCGCGGGGCCGC
>NDFZ01005488.1:0-64176 GCA_002192655.3 Mamestra configurata
ACGGATGGGTTTTAGTCAGTAAGAGTCTGACACGCCCTTCCGCTCCACCCAGAGAAGAAGTCACATGACGATTTCCCATCCCTAAAAAAAAAAAGTCCTAAAAGTCACCTTGAATAAGATATTTTGCGATAAAATCTGTGTCGTCTTTCAGTCGCGGGCCTAAGGCACTTGTAGCACCACTGACGATCAGGAAGTAACCAGTAAAGGTAGAAACTGGATACGACTAGGCGAGCAGCGAGTGTGTAGTTCCGATAGTTTTGTCGCTCGGCTATAAGCGAGTGATCTTTTGCAAGGGGCGATTACTCGCACCACTCTTCGGCGTGCGACGCACTATAGGTAGAAATTATTACCGCTAGTTGGTCTCTCGGCGTGATTGTGACTTCTGACCGCCAAGCGAGCATTGCTCAGCGAGATTATCTTTGATAGCTCTTGTCGCTGAGACAAACTAGTAGTAAGAGAGTTCTCGCCGACTGTGTGAACAGTCAGCTATCGACTATAAATGTATGTTTTTCTTTACAGGGGATCTATATTTTTTGTCGTCTCCTCAGCGAGAAAGTAGTCTATAGCTAATCACTACCTCGTCGGCGGTGGGACAAGTGCCTACTGTCAGTCACGCCTAAAGCTGTTTTAATAATTTTAACACTGGCTTTTTTTAGCCTTAAAATATCATTAACTTACAACAAACAAAATATTCTCTTCGCAACAAATTCGTCTAAAACATGCGTGAAAGGGTAATGATGCAACATGCGTTATCTAATCTAATCCCGCGTAAATATAGAGCGGTCTGTTTGTCTGATTCTTTAGATACGCAAAATATGTGAACGTGTTACATTTTCGTAATATTAAATCACTGTTATTGTCGTAGTTATCCTTTTGAGATGAAACTCTTCATTGTTTTCCTGTCCGACCAAGTTGACAAGACATCTGTGAACTGTCAGATACTTATGATGTCATCCGACAAAACATATTTGACTAATTTGAAAGGTACTAAAATGAACGCGGGACCTAAGGTCCAAGCAGGCAGGGTCGCGTTCCATTCAGATGTCTTTGTTTTAGTTGGGTTGCCATCCTAATTCAAGGCCATTCTTATTTTTAAGACAAATATAACCTAGACATATGGCCTTGACGGAAGTACAAACTTCATATTGATCTAAGAGCATATTTCCTAGAAAATGGTTCTCCAGTTAACTAAAACTTTTTAATGTGACGTAAAGGTCAATCCTTTTTTTATTTCCTTCGAACAGTGCAGCACGTTAGTCTTTATGAAAGTCAAAGGTGACATTCTTACATCATCGAAGCCTTAAAGTGCATCAGCGGTGCATTGCATCTTGGGCTTTTAATAAGTATTAATGATCCCATCAATTTTCTGGACTTATACTGAACAGAACTTTCTCCAATTTTATAGAATTCATTCGATAAGACATAGGTACTATTTATGAACAGGAATGGACCGAGAAGAGACTCTTGAAGAACTCCAAAATGAAGTTTTTTTTTTCTTTGGCTTAGCACGGTGTTTGCATTTAGCCAATGTCATGTTTGGTTCGAAGAACATAAAGGTCATAAAAATGTAATACTACTTTATTTTAACGGAATTTGGAATAAGATAGGACGTATAGGATCAGTTTTTTTTTCAAAACGAATTGTTACGTCACTAAGATGAAATATTATTCATACCATGCAGCTAAAATAAAATTAGATATGCAACACATATACAGCGGCATTCGCATCTCAGCCATAATCTGTCAAAAAAACCTCTATTTTCCTACATTTTTGACAGATTGTGGCAGGGATACGAATGCGGACGTTGCTTAAAAAAATAGTTTTTTTTTTGCAGACATACAGCTATTCTTACAGTAACCCAATGCGATAGTGCAGAAAAAAAAAGAAAATAATATTTCTAAGTTTGAATTGTCAACACAGTCGAACCGCTTCTAAAGTTCCAATATTGTGTATTGCCCTATTCTTAATAAATTCCCTACTGACAAACAAAATTCACATCAATGATTCACATACATGTAGGGCCAAACGTAACAATAACATTAACCATACATTCCTTCCTCGATTTGTGTGAACGCGCCTTAAAGGATGATCCGAGATCCAGAATTTTGACTCGTTGCGAACACGTTATGACTCAGAGGTCTTTCCTCGCGACCGAAACGTGCGTACCTCTAATTCGATAACCATCGAGGCACTGGATACTCTCGAACTTTTAGCAGCTCGAACCAACTCAGCATTGGAATCTGACCGAAGCAAAACGTTCGGTTATCCAACACATGCACCAGCGAAACTGGTTTGTGCGTAGCGGAGACTTATTTATAGATTTCGGTCACTTTGTATGCCTTATATACCGTTAATGTGTTAAGAGAAATGGTTTCTTTAAGCCTGAATCGCATTGCAATAACCTCATTTTGTATAAAAGGAATTCTTTAAGATCTTGTTCTTAGAAAATCGTGATTGAAATCTTTCTACAGTATTGGCATTTCAACTCATTAACATAAAAAGGATATGTAGAGCTTAAACTTGAATTTCAAGTTTCTAGGAATTAACGGCTTCCATCCTGTTAAAAATAATACTGAAAAAGGTAAAATATAATTGAGCAACAGAATCTGAAGCAAGCAGTAAATTGATTCTACAAAGTTATTTGTGTTTCGTCGAATATGCTGTCAGAACAGCTTAGAAAAAACTGTAACTGCAGGAGAACTTAATTACAATTTGCGGAAAATAAATTCTGCTGCAAATTTTAACATGGCTTTAGCTCCGACGTTCCTGTTAACTCTAACCATTTGTTTTCTTTGTACCTTAACTGACATTATCCTGAACGATATCAAATAGAAAAATAATTAAGTAAAAGGAAAAAATATTATTTAAAACTAGAAAATTATAAAGTGTTCTTTTACTTTATATTTTAAAACGTGGTCTTTACAGAGCTTACTCCTTGGGTAATTCAAATGGTCATGTTTTTCTACTGTGTAAAACAACGACATTATTCCTTTGTTACCATTTACACCAGTCTTATATTATGAAGTGCTTTACCATGACTGGCCTGTTGGTCGAGTGGTTAGTGACCCTGACTACTAAACCGGAGGTCGTGGGTTCGATTCCCACCCAGGACAAATCTTTGTGTGATGAGCATGATCATTTGTTCTGTGTCTGGGTGTAATTTGTCTATAATATGTATGTATTTGGAAATATATAAGTATATTTATCAGTTGTCTGGTTGCCATAGCACAGGTTCTGCCTAGTTTGGGATCGGATGACCGTGTGTGAGTTGTCCCAAGATATTATTATATTATTATTATTCTCTTTATTCATTTCACTTACATACTAATTTATATTTTTAAATATTTCTTAAAAAAAAACACACACACACATAAAAAAAAAAACATTTAAAAATATAAAAAGCAGTAGTACGCCGGTGTCGGGAGCAAGGTCCAAGCTACCGGTGGTTAGGGCTCCAGAGAAAGGAACCTCCTCACAATACGAGCCGTATCGAGGAGTACTGCCTTCTGTATCAGGCCCTTTACCCAACTGCGTAACGCCAACTTCGACAGATGGTCGTCGAAGCTTTTGGCCATCAGGCCATATTATATTATTATTATTAACTTTAATTATTAAAAAGGTAAGTCAGCGCAATACGTACGTAAATATTACAAATATTACATAACGAATAATGTAAAATCCGCATCAAACGGAGACCTTCGATTCAAAAGTCATCGTTGCTATTTAAGGGACGCTATAAAATATTTATGAGATTACATTCATGGCAGCATGCAATTTATATTTAAAAGGAAACTTACAGCTTGTACTATGGTTCATATTTTACTTGTTTATAAGATTTATTGCAGAGACAATCAAGAACAAATATCTTAAGGGCCTGCAAGTGACACGGTCACCCTTTAAAACGTCACATTGCAACTTGTTTTGCTTGTGTCCGCGACCGAAGTAGGTAGTAGTGATAGTACTTTGCCAGAGAAACTCCTGGGACTATAAACAAAGCGACAATCTATCAGAAAAACCTATTGTCAAAGTACAAAATGAATGCAGTGACGACATGTCATTTTAGTAGCGAAAAAAAAATAGATGAAAATAGATATGTCATTTTAGTAACGCAAAAAGTAAAAAAATGCATAGCACTGACGTGCAGTGCCATGCATTTTTGACTTTTTGGCAATCTTTCCGGCTGCTAGAATTTCACTGAGTCTAGACCATCTTGCCAAACGTGTCGATTGCGGCAAGCCCCTTCCCCATTTGGGGCAGGCCTATATCCAGCAGTGGATGTCTTTTGGCTGATATGATGATGATGATGATGAGACCATCTTGACGTTTACAGTTCTAATACTACCTGATAGTGTACGCTCAACAAAGTGTACTGGGTATTATTTTATTTACGTATTTTTGGGAAAAACACACAATTGTACAATGTGTGTTACAATAAAATATGGTATGACATAAGTGTAAATGTACAATATACAACGTTTCCAATTGTCAAATAATAACCCAAGAAGACGTATTCTTTGATCCAATGTGATTTGAATTCATTGCAGAACTGGTGTGTGGTGAATGGGGTGGCTGTGAATGCCAGCAAATGTAATCACATTATGTTCATTTACGCGGAAAAAGCACCCCAGACCAAGACCATCTATTTAATCCCTCGATGGAACAACACTGCAACAAGTTAAAAACATACGGGATCTAGTTGTTCTTAGCAGCGATTTATCATTTACCACACACAATTACGATATAGTCAAAAAAAGGTGTGAAAATGGTTCGTTTTATCAATAGTGTTGGCAAAGAATTTAGGGGAACATTGGCCTTAAAAGTGACGTAAAGTGACGTATCTCCCGTCTGGAATCCGACCTATAAAATTTACCAAGATCGTATTGAGCGTTAAAGTACTAGTTGCTTGCGGTTTAAAGACCATTTATGCTCTTACAGAGCCGATTAAGAAGAACGGCTACGTTACTTCAAATAAGTTTCGCTGAAGCAACGAACGTCTGTAACGGTTAACACTTCATAAAAATGTAAACTAGACAGACTTCAACGCCAGACCTACTTAGCAAAATCAGACTAGACGTACCTCGTCATTCTCATTTCGGATCCAAGCGCAACATTAGTACATCGCACAAACTTGGGCGCCATACTTGCTCTCATTAACATAATGTTGACTTGATACAATAAAGCCTCCGCTATCGACGATGAATCGATATAATATTGTTCGATAGTCAGCCAGAATATAAATCCAAAAATAATTAAAATTGACCTAAATAATTAATCAGCCGACTACTTCTACTTTTAGTTTTACTTCTAGTGCTACTCATATTTTCAAATCTTATCCTATATTATTGACAATTATAAATTATGTATCAATCTAATATTATTTTGTAAATTTAAGATAATTGACTCTTATAAAAATGTAATTGAATGAAAACGCTAAAAATGTAATTTAATTCTTATTTAATATCCAATAATTATAAAATGACACCTCAATTTAGTTAAATTGAGGTTTCATTAAAGATCCTAATTAAAATTAAATTAAACTGAATGACCCGTGTAATTGTGTTTTACATTTTTATAAGAGTTAATTATAACAATTCAATTTAATTTCATTTTAATTAGGATATTTATTTATAAATAGATTTTTGTTTATTTGTATGATATCTCAATTTAATTTAAATTCTATTATAATTTTCAAAAATCTATGTGTGATGAGCATGGTCATTTGTTCTGTGTCTGGGTGTAATTTGTCTATAATATGTATGTATTTAGAAATATATAAGTATGTTTATCAGAGTCTGGTTGCCATTAGCACAGGCTCTGCCTAGTTTGGGATCAGATGACCGTGTGTGAGTTGTCCCAAGATATTATTATTATTAATTATTAATTCGACCTACTCTGAGAATGATGAGTCCTTATCTGTGACTTATTTCTACAGGATCCTCTCGTAAATGTTTTTACAAAATATTATTTTGGAAATGAATCGTTGGTGTGCCTTTTTTAAATATATACATGCTTTCAACCGTAGTCGTAAGCAATGCAAGAAAGATGAAATACATCAAGATAATTGAACGGAAGCCGTAATGGGGTCGCGCTAACTAAACTGTGAGACTACAATGTAAACAAGGAGCATTAAAACATGTGGCCCTTATTATGGATATCATCTAATAGGGCCACTTGTGCAACTTAGCATATTACTTCAACATGGATAGTTTATTCAATTGAGTCATTTTATTCTTGACTAGCTATTTTTATTGATCCCTTGGCCAAAAACCAAAACCCTAATAAATAATGAGAAAAGTCACTCGATTTGTTCGAATCGGTAACTTGACTTATGACCTTTCAGTGCATCAAAACTTCGCAACTTGAAACACAGTAGCGTTCCTACAAAGGTACTTTAGTAGGTAGGTATGTTACCTACTTCATTTGTCTCCGAAACACCCGCCAAGGTTGGACAGACCTGACACCAATAACCTAATACTATTGTCAGTCAATAAACAACGTCAATATTAACAAAAAAATAACCAATTATGAAGTAGTTGCCAAAATTAACAATAGGAATTATTGTTATATACTATATCCAGGCACCTAAATACAGCTAAGTTATTAGAATATTCTTTCAAAATCAAAATCAATAATATCAAAAGTATTTTTTTCAAATTAGGCGGAGTGCCAGCACTTTTTGAACGTCATAGTTCTACATAAAGACAGTCCCCCAAAACGCCCGCCCGTCACCACTTCCTAGTGTATAGCTTTGATTTTTAGGATTCCGTACCCAAAAGGTAAAACAAGGGACCTTTGTTGGACCCTATTACTAAGACTTCGCTGTCCGTCTGTCACCAGGCTGTATCTCCAAGAAATTTTCGTTTGAAAACGAGCTTTAACTTTCTAACTGACCACATAAATCATAGAAAATCGAAAGTGCCTGTCAATGATTTCGTTCAAATAGTTTCAGTTTGAATGCATCAATAAATTTTTAGTTTATTTAGTCATATGTCGCCGCAAGGTTACCTGCTTGTCGGTCTCCTACAGATCGTACTTTGGGAAAAGGTTCCAGGAACTCCACGACCTCAAACTACCGCTCCCCTTCTACCATCGGACATCTGGACGTACTGCAAGTTTAACCATCCCTGCTTTGTCACTATTCCACCAATTCGCACTTAACGTATCCAAACGTCTTTTAAAATGCGCACAGCAAAGGAGTGGAACTCTCTGCCTGCGTCTGTGTTTCAGAACGCATACAACCCTAATCTCTTCAAAATTAGAGTGAACCGGCTTTTTCTGGGTAAGCACGCTCCATCGTCGACTTTATCTCTGTCATGTAAGACCTAGACTAGAGTCAAGAGCAAATCCATCTCAAAAAAAATGTATTTAGCAAGAAGCCTTTACAGAAATTCATTTTTCCAGGCAATATTTATTAAATTATTGCTCAAGCGTCATTTTCCATCACCATAAACATTATTAGTATCCGACGTTCATAATTCCTCAAAACTTGAGTAATCTTCGTTTACTTTATAGTTAATACTGTTAACCAAATGACCCGAGCGCCAATCAGAGAGCAGAGCTTGGTGACATCATGGTCCCAAGGATTACAAGAATCTCCGAATTAACAAGTGACATATTGTATATTATTACAGTCTGGTACAGAGTTGGGTTAGCGGCGCTTGCGCATCGTAAATGTCTTTGAAAAGAGTTTTGTTTCATTTATGAGTAAGTGACGAAATCAAATCACATGGCAACGATTCACTGGAACTGGTGGTATCGTTCATAGATGCTAATGACGTATAACTAGGTGGAGTATCTTCTTAAAAAAAAACTTAAGCAATTTTTTTAAATTATTAAATATGTAAAAGTAGAAAGGAGATACGATTGCCTATGCATTCTATAAACCTTCAAGTATTGGAGGTTCTTTGTCTAAAGAGTAAGGAGTAACAAACAGAAGTGCCTACGAATGCAACACCAAATAATCATCAAACATGATCAAAAAGAGTAAAATGCTGCTGATTCTTCCACCACCACAGAGTCGAACGAACCAATTAAGACAAATACCATTTTTCAAACCAAAACACACATAGCGACTGGTCGTTTCTCAACCGATACGCAATAGGTACCCCATCATCAAAACGCCAAACAATACAGAACCAATAAAATATCAATTTTGTCTATGAGCACAGCGCACGCGCAAGGCTTCATATTTCTTGCGCCGTTTTAATCGCATGACATAAAAAGTACTTACGTAAGTGTCAAAGTTCCACGAAAACATCGCTCGGCCATCCATAATCGTGTGAACACACAAAAAACTTGCATTTAGTTATTTACCTAAATTATTTTTGGTACGAAAATCTGTGCTGTCATGCTTTTATTGGGCACACCGGCTTTGTTATATACGTACTTTATAAAGTACTAGCGGACTACACGAGGTTTCACCCACGTAGTTCCCGTTCCCGTGCGTGGGAGTACGGGGATAAAATATAGCCTATGTTACTCGCTGATAATGTAGCTATCCATTGCTGAAAGAATTTTTCAAATCGGTCCAGTTGTTTTTTAGTTTATTCGTTACTTACAAAAATACAAATCTTTCCTCTTTATAATATTAGTATAGATATAGACAGTATAGATAATGCATATATTTACTATAAAATAAATAAATTATAATTTTATAAAGCTACTAGCTGTCCCACGCAACTTCGTCTGCACCACATTTTTCATGAATGCTCGGCTCCTATTGGCCGTAGCGTGATGTTATATAGCCTAAAAAAAATAGTCTTCCCATTACTAAAGAATTTTGATTGCTATTAAAAAATAGGGGTTGGTGATAGAAAGGTGAAAATTTAGGGTTTTATGTACTTCTTAATGCCAAAGTATAAAAAAAAAAAAAAATGTTGTCCAAAAATAAAAATAAAATGTTAGGGGTGGACAACCCTTGTCACTTAGGGGTATGAAAAATAGATAGAAGCCGATTGTCAGACCTACTAAATATGCATATAAAATTTCATAAAAATCGGTCAAGCCGTTTCGGAGGAGTATGGTATCTAACATTGTGACACGAGAATTTTATATATAAGAAGATTTTCACAACCTCATCTGGCATTTAAGTTTTATTTTACTGAATTACTAAAAATGTTTATGTGTCAAAATCTGACACAAATCGATTGATGCCAATTGGCTGCCTGGTGTTGGAATGGTGGAATTACGAAGAGTAATTTCTGACCGATCAGTGGTGTTATCTACAGGGTGTTCTAGAAGTGCGTGGTCGTAATGAAGTCACTCACTAATTAATCACGAAATCTCAAAAACTGCTGGACCTATGAACATGAAATTTGGCACGGAGGTAGATTATGAGTAAGAGACGTCAGCTAAGAAAGGATTTTAGGAAACTCCTGCCCGTAAAAGGGTGAAATAGGGGGCGGAAGTTTGTATTGTATTTCTTATTCCTTGGGTCCATTTACTTGAAACTTGGTGTCAATACTGGCCTCAGTGAACTATAAAGGTTTTATTTTTATTTGTTATGAGTTTGCTCTTGACTCTAGTCTAGGTCATAGCTGACAAAGACAAAGTCGACGATGGAGCGAGCTTACCCAGAAGAAGCCTGTTCACTCTCATTTTGAAGAGATTAGGGATGTATGCGTTCGGAAACACAGACGCAGGCAGAGAGTTCCACTCCTTTACTGTGCGACTTATAAAAAACGTTTGGAAACGTTTAGTGCGAATTGGTGGAATAGCAACAAGGCAGTGCGTCTAGATGTTTGATGGTAGAAAGGGCCGCATTAGTTTTTTAGAACTACCTCCAAACATGATTTAGGGGGTGTTAATGTTTGTATGGAACAATCTTATTTCTTGGGTTTTCAAATTTGAAACATGGCATAAATCCTGAACTAAATAAATAATGACATAATTCGTTTTCAAAACTACCCCCACCCCCTATGAGTTGAATGTCAGTTCACTTTAACTCGCTCTACCGAAGTTTTAATGGCGAGATATTTACAGAATAGACCGACTGATGTGTTGAGGGTAATTCATTATCTGCAGTAGGCGCAATCCTGCCTTTTGACACGTAATTACAGCAGATATGTCATTATGCTTTAGTCATTATATCAACAACAACAAACCAACAACAACAACACATCAACAACAACACATCAACAACAACAACACAACAACAACAACACAACAACAACAACACAACAACAACATTTTTCTTTCTTTTCTATCTTTTATTATCTTTTGTCTAGCCTTTTCCCAATTATATTGGGATCGGTTTCCAGTCAAACCGGATTCAGCTGAATACCAGTATTTTACGTGGAGAGACTGCCTACCAGACCTCCACAACCCACTAGGTAACACGGTACTCCTTAGCAAGACTGGTGTTAGATTTCCTGGCTTCTGACTACCCGTAACGACTATTCAAGGTGTTCAAATAACAGTCGGGTGGTCCGACGGCTTAACGTGCTTTCCGAGGCATGGAGAAAACTCGGTATGTAATTGGTGGTCACCCATCCACGAATCAACCTTCGCAAGCGTTGCTTAACCTTGAAAATTGACCCAGGCTGCTGTTATTATTTAGCCACGAGCTCCACTATGCTTTAGTACTAACAAAAAAATCACCTAGCAACTGTGATAAGAAGCAATTCCAATCAGACAACACGTGGGGATAACATTAGGTCTTTAAGGATTCACGCTGAATACTCGTAGCTTACCTAAAACTAATCCTTTTAAGTAGCTCGCCAGGTGCGAAAATCCAGTTTTCCGCGAATGTCCCGCTGTACAAAATATTGCATAAAACGGGAACCGCGTCGGGGAAATTGAATGGCGACACTGACTTTAAAGGATCACAACCATCAATGGCCCTTATTCAAAACATCCAACAACTATGCTAAAAAAGCGAACCGTAGCTAAAAATTTGAAAAAAGAGAGACACCCGATACCGGGAATCTGATTTCTGGTCAGCTTTTGTGATTGGTTGAAAAAAAAAAATACAAAACTATAAACTTGAAGGTTTTGAATGAGATCGAGATCCAATTTAAAAAAAAGTTAAAATAAAACTACTGAAAATAAGGACATCGATATAATACGAAAATTAATTTCAGCTTTTGATTAGTCACAATAAAAAAAAATTAAATTAAAATTTTTACTCGATTACTCATAGAATCAGGCAATTAGGGCCAACGAAATATAAACAAATCAAATCATGCGCAGGACCTAGATTAAATTATCATATTAGTAATCAGTACGTCAGCGAGAAAATTGATTGTTTCTTTGCATTATGTACTAACCTAATTACATACTTTACTGTGTATGACTTTTTTCTAACCCCAATTGAAGTTTGAAACATACTCGAACAACCCGATGCCTTGAATTTAAATACACTCATAACATAACATTACATTACGCAGTACATTTATATACTTGTATATTTATTGAGCAGAAACTTAAGGAACAAAGAACGTTTACAGGACAAAAAGCAGAGAACCATGACCGTGAACCATGAAAGAGGGCTGGGCTACTTGACTATAAATGTCACCGTAAATTTGCAAACGCCGTAAGATTGTAAAATATCTCGTGAAATTGAAAATCTATTTTTTTCATAAGACACGGATAGAATGGAAACTATTGATTTTGAATTGGATTTATTGTATACAAAACGATTTTTTCATAATATATCGATAAATTATAATCTAATAAACATTTATTACAATCTTACGGAGTCTGAAGTTTTCCGGTGCCATAGACATCAGTCTTTAAAAGAGGCTTAAGTTTAGTAATAAACATGAATACATCGGAGTTAGTTCAAGTAAATGGAAAATCAACGTAGCTACTGAGAGTATTTTGAATTCACTACGCATTCAAAAAGAATAGCTGGTTATTACTTACGACATATTATAACGTCAGACATCAAACTGCTTAGAACCTATAATATGCAGATAACTTAAACGCTTACAATAAACTAAATTGCATATAACATAACACCGCGCATCGTGTTTATTCCCAGCACGTTTCTGAATAGCGGTGCAGTATTAAATCAGTCATAAAAATTTAAATACAATCCATTCAAACGTTAGAAATAACACAATAAATAATTTAAATGTCGACGAATAATTTTAGGTACCGGATGAGCACCAAAACTGAGACCTAGGTTGTATGGCATAATGAGCCCATCATAAGATTAGATTAGAGATTCTTATATGGTATGCTTGTCTTGTAATTAAAATTATATTATGTATTATGGTCCTGTTATAATGCAGCGGAGTTTGTTATAGTGTCATGTTACTAATTTTGAACTGTTGAAGATTATGCGCTACTTACTGTGCTCGCGTCTCCGTTTGTATGCTAATCAAGGTCTGTTGGTTCAGGTGTTTTAAATCAGTCGCTCAATGCAAACTTAATAGGCGATGTGCGACCTCTTTCGAATTGTAAGTTGGAATTAAAACCTTTTCTTAAAAACGAACGGGTATCTAACGATTGCACCTCCTTGGTTTCCCCAAATACCTACGAAAGTTAGCTTATCACCAGAGTAGATGAAAACCGACCCAGACTACTGATGGCCACTTATTCCTGATCATCATCATGACCTTCACTGATCATCATAGCCTAAACTTATGGACCATTTTATAAGACTATGTGATATCCTACTACATCACATCACGTTGACAAGGCAATAGCACTCTAAACACGATACAACTTAGGAATTGGTCAGACATATCAGGCATCATCAATCAAGCCATTGAGCTGAACTGTCATGACCACTCGTGTTTCGTTGATAATGACTCGTTGGAGCTGATGATCTCGTAAGAGAAAATAATTAATATTCAGAATATTAACTAAGAACTTTCCTCAACAGGCCACCTCAGACATTAACTTACATGGTTCTCATATGATTTGACCAGTACGTCTGTATGGACTTTAAAAGAGACTTTAACCTCTGATTTGTTTCGGTGTTTCTTCTCAGGAGTCGGCTAGGAAACACCGGCCTCATCTTGCTTAAAATGACCAAAAAAGATTAACGTTTAAAAGTGTTATGTTTAACCTAAGTATTTATGCTCTCAAGTTAATAAAAGTACCTAAATCCTCGTCACGTATGTCCGCAAACGTCACTTAACTATATTTAACCAAAAATATCTTTTCGGCGTCAACTCACAGAAGAATACACGTTTTCCAGCAAATGAAACACAATCAGGTTTCAGTCTCCTCCCCACATAAGTAGGAAAAAACCTACCTGTCGACCCTGACAGTTTATTTTGAAATCTGTTTGCATGCAAATAAGGTGCACGTTGCATTGCAGGCACGCACATCCGCTGCATCCAGGTTAAGCAACACAGAATGCAAGATGTAGGTCGAATGCGTTATCACCGTATTGTTATCATAATTCCTCAGAGTTCCCACATACTGAAACATTTTCTTTGTAATCAGTACATAACGTAAACAGGTTTATGGTATGGTCTTAAGGCAGAATCTTACACTTGACGGTTACAATTGCACGCACAATACAAGAAGTTTATGTTCGTATTATTTATACGTGTCCTTTTGATATCCCATTACTTTATGGTTATATTCTATGAATAGAAACAATGTTAAATGTCTACTACTGCGTAACTATGCGTTTTGAAATCCATGTTTCTACATGGATTCCAAAACGCATTGTTACGCAGCAAACACCAAACTTAACAAAGATAATTAAAAATTGACACCAGTATCACGTCTTTAAGTACCAAAATGTATTCATGAGTAAAGTCAGTCATCCAGTGTTTGAGGTGAAAATACGACGTCTTCGTTTTTTCAGGTAAAGTAGCTTTACATGGACAGTCGCAGTTTAGTCGAATTATTTTGTAGGAGAATTGAAATGAAAAAAAAAATGTTGAATTGTAAAATATTTAATATGCTATTCGATTGTCTTAGGTGGTCTGCCGGTCGATTCTGTGAACATGTCGAAGTGAAAGCTTGGGTGAAGTGATCACGAGGTGAGCTGTCAATCCAGATGTCACGTGATCACGAAGTGAGCTGTCATTCCATCTTGATTATATGGATTGACAGCTCACCTCGTGATCACTTCACCCAAGCCTTCACTTCGACTTGTTTACAGAATCGACCGGCAGATTTCAGATAGAGTTATGGAAATCAAAAGGAATGCGTTGTATATTATATTGTTAACTGATTTGATGGTTTTTTTTTTGTTTGGTTGTTTTTTTTCCAAGTTAGTCGGTTTGATTATGATAAAAGTAGTTACGTACAAGTTTAATCTTACGAGTTTATTTGGGCCTCAAACTTTCTTTTTTTCCTTAGCCTATTGTGTCCCACTGCTGGGCAAAGGCCTCCCCCATATCCTTCCAGACATTCTTTTCTTGCGCCACCTCGAACCAGCCTTCGCGGTGGGCCTCAAACATAAATATATGAAATGTATGATTGTTGTTTTATATATTTATTTTATAAATAAATAAAAATTACAAATGTAGCTTTAAATATCTACTCTTGTACAAAGTTGGGATAGTCAAAGTGCATAGTGAAAATAGGTTAGTTCTAAGACATTACTGGGTTACTAAAGAACATGGTTAAGTTACAAACTTACTGATCCCATTGTTTAAAATTTAGATCTTAATTCGAAGAACCTAACGATAAAACTTAATTAGGTATCAAAAAGGTCTGCTTCAATAAAAAAAATAACTAACTAAAAATAGTCTAAAATATGGCGTCGAAAAATTCGTCCGCATCGTTGGCCACTGGTAATATAGGTATAAGGCTGGCAGCATTGCATTGTATGGCAATGCTTATCCTTTGTCCAAGGTAAAAGCAGCCCATGGGTCACGCGAATTGTCAACTAATTGCTTAAAATCGCCAAATACACATAGGAAATTGTACTATGATCGGTGACGGGCGGGCGTTTTGGGGGACTGTCTTTATGTAGAACTTTGACGTTCAAAAAGTGCTAGCACTCAGCCTAATTTGAATAAATGACTTTTGATTTTGATCTCATAAGAAATACTAAAAACGTCATTCACTTATTTGTAGACCACAACAACGACCAGAAATGTTGCATTAAAATAGGTGTTTAATAAAATTATAATGAGAAAACTGTAACAAACGCAGTCTGATGCAAAATTACATCATTATCCATTGTCGTTGACGGTTTTATCGAAATTATAAATCAAATATCTATTAAAACCGAAAACTTCACATATTAAAATATCGAGCTCCGGACTACGGTATCGATACCCAGTATAATTATGTACTCAAGTCTTCTCAACAATTTCAAAGTAAAAAAAAAAATGCATCAAAAAGTTAGGTATATTTTTGCGCTTTATTTATTTAGCTTTTGATCTTGACAAAATCGTGGAAAATTTGACACATGGAACCAAAACCATAGATTCAACGAGACGATTAAAATCCGCTAGACAACGCGCTCCAAAAATCTCAATTAGGTAATTAAACTAAATACCTACAGTATGTGTCAAAACATAAGGAAATTGACACTGTTATCAGCATTTAAGTATATTGTGCAAGGCGTCATGGGGTCAGTGTGTTCGATAAACTGGCGTGAGACGATAACCACGAGAAAAAAAATCACAAAATACTAATATATTTTTCTTTAATTTATCTTGCGTTACTGAAATAGCGAGATGATGAATATATGTGAAGAGGTTCGTGATAACATGTTGGATAACCTCAATAAATGACAATCTTCAAGCTACTGTGCTTGATATCGTGTTCATGCACATCATTCGCCACACAAGATACTATTAACACCGGGAGGTAGATAACTCAGCTTATTTTAATACTACTAAGACATTTTCGTTACGATTAGGCTCCTTTCGCATTGTGTCGTAGCGATTTTTTTGATCGCTGTCGAATTTTTATCGTGAACAGCAAAACGAGTGATAAAATTACGCAGACGCCTGTTTCTATGAAATTTTAAGTGCAATAGGTGGACAGCTCGAACATAACATTAAATATAAATCTTCATAAACAACAGTACTTCAAAGATGACTCAGTCACCATGAATGACATGGCCACATAATAGGAACTGTCGTTTGTGTCGCTTGAAAAGGCATGAAATCTTGCGGTGCAATCCTAAGTCTAGCATACAGATCACTTTGAATACCCTTTCATGATCATAAAATCTGGCGATGGTCCCCTTGTTTACTTCCAATGATATGTATGTTGATCAGAGACAGCTCGCAATCTCCTATGACATTTATTTGTTATTCATGGTTATGACAACTACACAACTAAAAGCAAAGTCCCTTTGACTATATCAATGATACTGTCTATTCCACTGCTTTTCGAAAGCCCGACCACGCCGGGGAGTCCATCGAATGAGTCTATATAGAAAGGAAATGGGAGCAAATCTTGAGCAAGCTTGATTCAAGTTCCATCGATACGAATCTACCGCAAAATAGTTTAAGATATAAGAAAATCATGTTTTATTTCACTAATGAAACAAGTTATTACTATTTTTTTTCAACATATTTCATCGTCATTATTTTACCTAGAATTTATTAAATAATTTAACCAAGAGTAATAACATTTTTTTGCCGGGGACAATCATTGCGCAATCCGACCGTGTCCTTATCGGGTACCGATAAATTATATAAAACATTCTTATACAAATAATAGATGCATTCTTGACCTTTTACACTAAGTATACAATTCTCAGTGGGAAGTGACCTAATTATCATTATTTCGACTGATTTACTTAGTATTGTTTTTTTCTTAAAATTAAAATGTGAAAATCATCTCACACCCGTAGGTACCTACTCAGAATATAAATATATGTTATGCAAGCATCCGTATCATCCCATATTACGCTTTATCCCATGCTATGCATCGCATATCGATATTTACTGCTACCAGTATCAAAGTTAGTTTATCGTTCAAAGCATTCATATCTTCACCTCCATTCATAAGATACCTAGTCCAAATCAACTAACTACAAGATCTATATTAGCTACCCAGGAATCTGCTTGATAAACTTTTCACCTCACGGCACATCAGCTGATTTACTTTGGTTGCCAAGTTAACTACATATTTGTATTGTCGAATAATAATAATAATAATATCTTGGGACAACTCACACACGGTCATCCGATCCCAAACTAGGCAGAGCCTGTACTATGGCAACCAGACAACTGATAAACATACTTATATATTTCTAAATACTTACATATTATAGACAAATTACACCCAGACACAGAACAAATGATCATGCTCATCACACAAAGATTTGTCCTGGGTGGGAATCGAACCCACGACCTCCGGTTTAGCAGTCAGGGTCACTAACCACTCGACCAACAGGCCAGTCTATATTTACAATATGTCTTATAGTTATGGTGACCGAGTGGCGACCGCGTACTGGATGAAGAAGTGTCGTCGTTCGACGGCGAGATGGGCAGGCTACATTTTTGTCACCGCGAGAGAACCTGCCGGTCGATTCTGTAAACATGTCGAAGTGAAGGCTTGGGTGGATGTCACGTGATCACGAAGTGAGCTGGCATTCCATCTTGATTATATGGATTGATCTCTGACCTCGTGATCACTTCACCCAAGCCTTCACTTCGACATGTTTACAGAATCGACCGGCAGGTCCACCTTGTCGGAGGCCTTCCTAACCTGGTGAGGGTCGCGGGGATACGAGACGCGCAGGACCAGTACTTGGCGACACTTGGGGGAGGCCTACTTGTATGTCCAGCAGTGGACGCCTTTCGTATCAGCCGAAAGGTGATGATGATGATGAGAGAACCAGGATGAGGTTGGTACAGGCACAAAAAGAGAGAGGCCTATGCTCAACAGTGAGTTGTGGATGATGATATCTTATGACAAAAGAAAAAAAAAAGCGCGCTTAATATGTCTTCCCTTTCAACGTTAATAAAAATCGGAAGAGTCTATACAACATGAAACAGAATAAATGCAATATCTCTTAAGGGATCATTGTACTAATAATTATGAACAACTTTTACTATGGGACCGACTATGAAAACTAGAAAAAAATTCTGTGCGCATAACTCGACAAAACGTACTGAACAGCTGTTTTTTTTTTCGCGATTTCGGGCTTGGTCCTTTTCAATGCCAGAGCATAAATGCATCGGCGTGCCCCCGACGCCAAGCCACAAATTCGCCGTACTTTTCGTCACATATTTGTGACGTTAGGAGTACAGGGCACGCGCTTACTTGTCATGAATACGTGACAATGGCGTTCAAAAGGTTAAAATAAAGAGATTTATATATTTATACACACTCAAACGCTACATAGTTTTAAGTCAGAAACACAGTAAAAATGCATAGTACATAATAAAAAATTGTTTATAATGATAAGTACAATGACCCCTTAAAAGGTATTGCGTTTATTTAATACTTTTTTTTACAAAAGATTTATTAGTTCTTGTGGAGGTGCAAGCATGAGTTTTCATGAACACTTACTGAATAAATTAAAATAACGAGATCATCTTAAAAATGCTAATATTCATTATGAGGAAATAAAAAACTAGGAACAGACAGCAGCAGGAGCAACGAACGGCGAATCAGTTCACGAAGACACAGATTCATTCCTGAGCGCAAGCAGAAAGGTCAAAAATAAATAAAACAGGTTAAAACGTGATCAAAGATCATTTTTAGGGTTCCGTACCCGAGGGTTAACCAACCTAAATACTAAGCCTCCGCTGTCCGTCTGTCCGTCCGTCCATTTGTCAGCGGGCTGTATCACATGAACCGTAATAATTAAACAGTTGATTTTTTTAGTGTGTAACAAAAATAAATTAAAGGGGGCTCCCCTGCTAGCAACTTGTTTTGGCGTTTCTTGCTCGGTCTTAATAATGGCAACTGCTATATTCGCTAAAAATATAAAATAATAGAAAATTATATTTTAAAATTAAAGGGGGTCCACATACAAAAGACGTGATTTTTGGAGTTTTTTCCTCGACTTTAACGGCATAATAGTGGATTATAATAATGGCCATGGTACGGAACCCTTCATGCGCGAGTCCGACACACTCTTGGCCGGTTTTTATCTTATTTACCAATTGCGAACGGATAACGAGAATTCTCGGCCCATACGTAAAACAAACAAACGTGTGAGCAGAACAGATACGCGACGCTAAACTTTAACACTAAATTTAGGCAGAACCATATCGTGCTAAGAGATAACCTTGATAAAAAATGGCCGCGAATTTGGCGGGGTCAAAAGTAGGAACTACAAAAGAAACGGGCAAACGTTGGTAAATATGTTAAGTTGCAACCGAATAATACTGTTTCCGAGCGGTCTAATTTACTTAAAATCACAAATAGTCTTTCAATTATTCAAATACGTCTCACGTGTCCGTTTAGGCAGTCTAGCTTGGCTGTTGGCGTGTTGGGGAATATCGGAGTACCGATATTCCCTAAATAACATCGTTTAGACAGATAGATAGACAGACAATACACTTTCATAAATCATAATAGCAGAAAATAGAAATATGAAAAAACAAAAGTCTCGCAGATCAGTTTGCACAATAATAATTCACCGTGTATTTACAATTAATTTTTATGTCTAATGGCGCCGGGCGCAAATTAAAGTTACATGTGAAAAAAAAATATAATTTTTCCGCTGAGTCACCGCAACAAAATATGTTGCGGTGATTTGAAAAGTTTGATGAATTATAAAATAAACTTCAAACTAATAATGAAATACTAAAATTATAAATTGTTGAGCATCAATCTTGAAATCAAAATCACATTATCAGACTAATGGAATACAAGAGTCATTTGGTAATAGTCCCTAATAATAATATTTAGATCAGGTCTCCATACACTTCTAATTCCATCTTTCCAATCTCCTAAATGGGCCTATTATCCAGCTAAGCCCTAGACATAAAGCCTGCATCAAATACCATGATTTCGGGTTGGGTGTGATCAGCTTTCAAACTGGCAAAGATAGATGACAGTATAGTACTCCCCATACAGTATAGTCAGTAGTAGCCTCACTTATTACTACTTTGTATGAACTTTTAGCACTGTTATGCAACATGCACTGTGATCGAAAAACACTTCGAAATACTTTTTTCGTTTTTATATTACACTAGTTGCCGCCCGCGGCTCCGTCCGCGTGATTGTCGAAAATTATCCCAAGGGAACATATTCCCGGGATAAAGAGTCCTATGTGTTATTCCAGACTATAATCTACTACTGTGCCAAATTTCATCAAAATCCATTCAGTAGTCTTTGCGTGAAAGAGTAACAAACATCCATCCATCCATACTCACAAACTTTCGCGTTTATAATATTAGTAGGATTTTCTTTCGTGCTATATTTAATGTGACAAGAAAGAATCACAAGAATGCTATGGTGCCTGTCAGTTAAATTGGCGGTAAAGTCTGTCATCGCCGTCTGGTGCCAGAAAAGGGAAAGATATTCTCGATACCCTGACTAAGAGTGGTTCCGCACTGCACCCGATCCGAATCCGTGAAAATAAGTTCCGAAGTAGCCACAGAACTATTTGTATGGTAGTTTACGCACTAGGTCCGACTTCCGTCATCCGATTTCTCTCCGTCATTCGTGAGTCTCCAATTCGGAAAAAATATTGAACGTTTTCGCATTACCTCGGATTCTAATCAGACATATCCGTACCGCTCAACAGCGTGGGGTGGATTTGGATCAGAGATCGGATTAGTGCGTTGTTCCCAATCGATCGATTGCCATCGATCAACATCGATCGACGTTGCTATATTGGTATGGTAGCTTTGGCTGATCGACAGATACCGGGCGATAAACAATTGATCGACCGCCGATCGATGCCATCGATCGACATTGATCGATTGGTATGCTAGTTTTGGATGATTGAGGAAAGAAGTAGAAACTATCGATCGACATCGACTAACACATTCGACATTCTATCGATCGATCGATTGGTATGGTAATACCCTAATCAATATCCGAATTAGATCCGTGTTTTTTAGACTCTTGATCCGTATTTACACTGAGTCATTTCGGATTCAGTGCGAAAAGCAACATCCAAATTCGGTCCGAGTTTTTTATGACCGCATTTTCACGGATTCGGATCGGATGCAGTACGGAACCGCTCGAAGTATGGATCAAAATTCGAATTTCTACAGAATAATAAATACTGATTCTTCATATCATTGCTGTGCTTTCGAAGACATAATACTCTGCCATGTAATAAGTAACACTAATTAAACCATGCAAATGACTACCCTGCGAGTTCAAAAATAAAGTCTAGATTAAGGTTGAATCTGCGGATTGCTAACATCTTATTTACCACTTAGCGTCTGTCCTGAAGTGAGTGATGCAAATTAGTAAGTCTGTTTAACATTACTTCAATAGTTCCTTATCACCGCCAATTTTTCTCGTCGGTCATTGACATTAGATAGGTCGTTAACTATAGTTTGAGATTCAAACTAAACTCTTGTCTCTGATAACATATTCCATGACCCATACATTTGAGTTTGCGTGTACCTATTTTAAAGTATTAATCTTCATTGCTACCGTTTTGCCTACCGTGCACAGAATGAAGTTACCATTGTAGATACAAGTGCTCTACTATTTTCTCACTTCGTTAAAGTTCTGTTTCTTGTTTAAAATGGTTCATGTTCTATTTTTATTTTTATTTGCGATGGGTTTGTTTTTGACTCTAGTCTAGGTCAGAGATGACGGAGACAAAGTCGACAAAGGAGCGAGCTTACCCAGAAGAAGCCTGTTAGGCTGTGATGTCAAAAGCCTTTGAGAAATCCACCAAAGAACCCGGTGAACTTCAAAACCAGTTACATTATGGGGACATCGTAAGGGTATGCATAAGATGTAACTGCGACTTCGACATTTGCGTTGTCGAAACACAAGGATTTGCAAAACTTTCTTAGTTAAATAAATTTTAGTCTGCGACCTAGTTTCAGCTATTCAATCTATTAGCAGTCCTCTCTTCAAACATATTGGAGCGACACGAAAGCCTTGTGTGGCGTAATCAAGTCATGTCGTGTCCACCGGGTTTGTCCGTCAGCCATACCACAGATAAAGTCAAAAACAAACTTCCTTTATGCCACAAAACCAACATTTTATCACTTTGATGAAGTGTACAAAAAACCCTTAAATAAACAAAGATCCAAAAAAACACTTTGATTTCAGTTTCATTCCAATGTTCTAGGAATCGACAAACGATTAACGCCTCGCCTGCGCTTTAACAGAAATGACAGAGTGATTTTACAAAGCTCCGTGCTTGCTGCATCAAACAAACATTGCCTTTGTCGTGTACGCACCGGGCGTGAACACAGGATAAAGGTTACAATTTCTCATTAAACCTATTTTGCCAATGCACATGAGCCGGGCGATTTATTTGCAGGAAGCAGCTAGCTACCCAACATCGTCCGATGCGAGGCGTTAACTTATTTGGTTTAAAATATTGATAGCCTTTAGTGATAAGTGATAACCACATTTAGCTATCAACTTTAGAGCTCAAAATATTAACTAGTTGCGTCAATATTAATTTAGATCATTACACAATAAAATAATAACGAAAATAAGTGGTTGCTTAATTATTATAATCTTTCGTATGTACTACGTAATCTATCTCTCATTCCTGTCATATAAACCATCGTACGGATGTCATTTATCCAATAAATTGCACCGACGACGGTATTTGAATAGTGTTCAAAGAAAAATACTCTGCTTACGTCGTCCCTTCCAGGCTCCCCTGAAAAGGCACATTCCGGGAAATTTCAGTACCTAACCATTTAAAATACTCTTTTTGTGTTTACAAACGTGCACTGTCGCGTAAACTCAAAAGGTGCATGCCATCGCCGGAAATATATATTTCTCGAAAAACGAATCTCAAAACTTATCAAACGAGGGACAGAAGTATTTAAAGCAACTCTCTTGCTTTTGAACACTAGATACCTATATAAGATATGAAATAAGCCTTTTCCTAAAAGTAAAGTATTTCAAAAAATATTTGCTATCATTATTATAACTCATCTTTAACTTGAAAAACTTATAAGTCACCGAAAAGACAGATAACAATGTCCCGTTTAGATTTAAAACATATTATTTCCCTAGTTTTCTCACCAACTCATTGGCATTCGTGACAAAATAATTGTCTTATAATTTTCAGATATTACTACCACGCGTGTCGGTAAGTTAGATGTTTAGTGGTAAAATAAGAAAAGCTTTTAAGATGTATACTCCTGTGGCAAATTGAGTTGTAGGTAGCGCGGTTGTTCGCTCGATTGGCCAACACTTAGGCTTAATTCACACGTACCACAACCACACGACACCGTCGCGGCAGAAACTGGTCAAGTTGTGGTTACGTGTGAATAGCTTCTTGCGGTTGAATTGTGGTACCCACAAAATGTGGCTGTATTTGCGATGTGGACGGCCACTAGTTCGGGGTGTCGCTGGTGGTTGCGTTGTGGTTGCGACGTGGCTGCGATGTTGTCAGTATCACACACGCGGTCGATAATGACGGCAAAATGTGGTCCGTGTGAATTAAACTATTAATTTTCGTACAAATTAGCGCCCCACATGTTGTGGTTGTGCTACGTGTGAATGAAGCCTTAAAGAGTCGGTAGCGTAGACTGTGGGCACGATAGTCAAACACACTGTTTTAAAAAAGGCACACTTAATCGGTACAAATAAGCTGACAGATTGTCAAACTCATGTCAAATGATTTGTTAGCAGCTGTCGAGTCAGCTATTGACGAGTAAAATCATTATTTGAAAAGAGTAACTATGGAGTTTCTTGTCCGTTCTTCTTCATAAGAATCTGCCTTTCCGAATGGACAGTAGAGTTATTAATGTAATATTATTATTTTACTAATCTGTAAACGATGACGTTCAAAAGTGCCGTTTAAGGGCCTAATTGAAATAAACATTTTGACTTTGACTTTGACAGTTTGAAAATCTATCAGAATATTTTTCTCCCGACTGACCTTCCTAAAACCGGTTGTAAAAATATTATATAGTCCAGAACACAATGACGGGAAGAACAAGTGATTTTTATAGATATGTTTAGTCTTTTTCTATGTTAACTCAAAATTCTAGGGCAGAAACTGACTAATTCATTACTGAACGGTAATAGTTGAAGTTTCTCAGTTTAATAATTCTTTTTGAAATTTAAAATTTCTAATTGGAGATATTTCTGGAATTTGCTCATTTTTAGGGTTCCATACCCAAAGGCCAACGGGACCCCTATTACTAAGCCTCCGCTGTCCGTCCGTCCGTCCGTCTATTTGTCAGCGGACTGTATCTCATGAACCGTAATAGGTAGACAGTTGAAATGTACAAAGACAGAGCGTGTATTCCTGTTGCCGATATAACAACAAAAAATAAAAAGTACCTATTTATAAAGTACACAGTAATAAATCTTAAACGATGATACGGTACCGTTCATGCGCGGGTCCGACTCGCACTTGGCCGGTTTTGAAGAGTGACTCCTTTATTGTATGACGTTATTTATCTAATCTACTTATGCAAGGGTTTACACTTAGTCTAGGTCTTGTTAAGAACTTTTCTTCGCTTTTGAAGTATCGTGTTACTCAGTAACTGGGCTTAGCAGGTAAGAGGCCCAGTCACTCCAAGTAAAATTACTTGCATTAGGGTGCATTTGATTAGAGTGAATGCCGATCTCAAAATAATTGAGAAAAGAAAAGGTAATTAATGAAAATTTATTTTACCCTTATATTGAACTATTTATTTTATAATTATTATTTCAAAACGCCAGCTCTTGACCGCTACCTCCTTGATGGGAAGTGTTACTCTTGAAAGCTAACTTTAGACTGCTACCTTCGGGCTAAATCAAGTTATAACTTACAATTAGTTTACTTGTCCCATTTCGATGACAATACATTAATGTGAAAAAGGAGACTTGAGCTTCACCCAGGATTCGCTCGATACGATGGCACCCATTAACGGTTACTGGTATCGTTTTAAAATTTTGCAATTTTTTTTATACTATTGTTATTTTTGTTTGGCTGTTTTTAATTAATTAAGGGTTTATTTCCTAGCTAATAAATACCATATGGTATGGGCAGAGGAAGAAAAGATGGATGGGTTGTGAAAGATAATATTCCATACCTGCTTTTCCTCCCACCTGTTTTTTATATTTCTATGCCTCCCACGCAAAAAGTCGTAACATGTTTTTTTGGCAAAATGAGATTTTAGTACCATTATGCAATATTATATAAATACTGCACATTCTTGAAAATATATTTTCATTGCTTTTGAAATTAGAGCAAATCAATACCTCCCACGCAAAAAGTCGTAACATGTTTTTTGGCAAAATGACATTTTAGTACTTTAATGCAATATTGTATAAATACTACACAATTCTTAAAAACGATATTTAATTTTTCATATTTTCGCTAAAAATTTAGTTTCTAACCCGCTAATAGTGTTATGTTTTGCGGCTCATCAACAAATAGATAGTTAAAAATCTCCTTCCTGAAAAATCATAAGTTTAAACATACGACCTAATGCGCCTGAGGTGTCGAATTATGGCTATGCAGGCGGTAAATAATTATGATTTTTAAACGACTTCAAATAAGAGGAGGTCCTTTATATTTTTCGCTTTGTATTCTTCCTTCCTTTAAATTCTTTTTTTAATTGATAGAAGTTTATTCCAACATGGTCGGTGTTTCTCGTGTGGTTTCTTCGTTTTTTTGACACCGACTTCCAAAATTAAAGTTATTTTGTACTTTGTAGTGGTTTATAATCGGAAGTCGGTTGTATTTTTGTAAAACAGTTTTCTATACAAAAGTTTTGTGCCGATTCCAAATAAATTGGGACCAAGTCAAGAGAATGACGATAACAAGAGTACAGGGATTGCTTTAATCTTATAAAACTATGATGAATATTTATGGATGTGTATGTCGACATAAAAATGTAGGTATAGAAAAACTCACATAAAACGATTAAAACCAGTCGTATGATGAACTATGACGTAGCAAGCCAGTTTGGCGAGTGAGAAGATATCATTATGATCCATTTAAATTATTTATTTTGGATTCTGGTATTTGGAGTGACGAGAAAAATTCGGTAGTGGTGATTTTTTTTTTTGTGTCAATACAGACTTCCGAAACATTTTTTTAAAAACTGCATTACTACTTTTAATAAATTGTTTTTTGAAGTTGGTCATTTTGTTACTTTTAAATCCGCGCTAATTATTATCAAGTTTTTTTTTAATTCGTGATGCTTTTTTGTTTGTTATATATTACTTTTGTGAGTAGGCATTTGAAACCGAGGCGAATAGAGTTTTTTCCTCTTGTTAACAAATACTTGTTGTAAGAAATCTGAGGCAGATTGAAATTAGGTGCATAAATATAGTGGGAGATTTTGTAGCCTTCATACAACAGAATCGGATTGCTGAGGTAGTGCATCCTTCATAAAAGCCAGCTTTATGCTCAGTAAAAAGTGATGTGGATTCTGTGCTAAGCCTTCGCCCAAACAACTTCAAAGTTTTCGAGCAATCAATTAACAGACTTAAAAGATAAACCGATTATTCTTCGATGATAGAGTCTAAAGATTAAAACCTGTTTTATGATACTTTTTATAAAACACGCATATAACTGACAACAGTTCGGAATTTCGTAATACGAGGTCTGACTTATTTTAGTTATTTGCATTTTTTGACCTCATTTAAGATTGCATATTTAATAAAACAATAGTATCAGATCGGCAATTTGGTAGGTAGACAGCAATGCAAACTCGACTAAATTAAATTATCGTAAGCAATTAAACAGCTGTAACAATACACCGGCACCTAATACTTTGCAGTTATAAAAATGGCAATGAGACAATTATTGTTTTATTAATATAATACTTAAAATTACAGTATTATGCAACCAGCACGTCGGCTGATTCCGGAGTGAATATGACATTACTCAAACCATGAGTTGCTAGCTCGTTTATTTTTAATCAAATAATACAATAAAAAACATTTTATAACTGGGTTACCGTAAACTTTATCGACGTAAAATTATCTGTTATTATCAACCGGATAGATAGGTACTAGACACAATTTTTTTGTGTATTGTACAAATAAAGTAGCTACTACTACGCTGCAAACTACAACTGTGCTGTAAAACCCATCATTGACTACGATCACAAATAAATTCGTGGAATTTATAGTAAGGTGTCCTTCTAAAGTGTGCGTAGCTATTTCCATTTATATTTTATTTAAACAAACACACAAACTGAACATCGTAAAGTTAAAATATGTTCAGTAGTTGCAGAAACCGGCTCCTTCACCGATACCTAGTTATTACTTTATCTTTGTCAATATTCTAACAGCACACAAATCTTTTGTCCAGTTCAAATGAGTCAGGCGTACAATAAATACAAAATCGCGAGGTCTAGACTGCAAAGTCAAAAAAGTTTTTGCAAACTTATTTTTCAGAATCGCCGCGGACTGGTTGCGTGCTTGTGGCAAAGTTTGTAAGGGAAGGAAACACTTACCTGTAGCAATGGAGATGCGAGGACTAGCAGAAGGGCCGCTAGCGGGACCCTTCCGGTCCTCATGGTGATCCGAAGGTGTTGGTAGACGAATGTTGGAAGTTAGTCGGGTGACCGGTAGGCGCGCGTCGTCGTCCGCGCCGCACCACAGTCGGACCGCGAATGAAGCCCCAGCCCGCAGCCCGCTTCGCTGGCCGCCTCCGCTCCACTCCTCTGCTAGCTTTTCGTCCCAAGTCCAGAGCGCACGCACGACGGCACGACAGATCGCGCTTCGGGTGTAAGTGCTGCAACGCTTCACGCAGCCTCGCGATGCGCTTAGATCAACCCACTCCGGTACAACTTATATAATGTGCATTCTAACCAGGGACCATTTTGGTTACCCATTGAAAGGGTTTTCGACAGGGTTTTTCTAAGCAGTTAATCAAAAACCCATAAGTCATAGGTAACCCGTTTGAATGGCTTAAAGGAACATTTTGGGTTTTTATAGAGAGGGTTTTCGATAGGGTTTTTCTAAGCAGTTAATCTTAAACCCATACGATTTTGGTAACCCTTTAAATGGCTTAATGGACCATTTTGGTTAAACAAAAACCCGTACGATTTGAGTAACACTTTTGAACGGCTTAAGTTAAGTCGTTCAAAAGAGTTCCTTACACTTTCAACTCTTTTGAAAACGATAAAAGCGTAACATTCCAACTCGGAGCAATGTAATATGATCCCTCGATGGTAGGCATATGTTGCGAAATGGCATAGCACGCGTCAAGCGTCAGCGGCGGGGCGGCGCGGCGGCGCCTTTGTGGATATTACCGAGAGCCTTGCAAACAGGGATCTATGATCATTAATGCATGTAACATAGAGTTCTTTTTAGCTTTGTTGGCCGGATATCGAAATGACTTATTATTATGATTTATTCGTGTCTGTACTTGTTTACTACTTTATTGACATTACTTCATTTTTGTTGTTTGAGTTTTTGAAGACGGACGTCTTTTGAGATTTTATTTTTATTATTTTGTGAATTTTGAACTATTAATATATGTATTGAAAAAATGCCACAACCGAAACGAGACGCTGTACATCGCTATTATTTATATGATGCATCAAATAATACAAGTAAATGTACTTTATGTGGAAATTCCTTAAAGGAAAGGTTATATTCTAATATTTAGTTATCCTGACAACTTACTTGAGTACCTATTTGTTATATGTATTGTAATGTTATTAATGTTAATGCCTTCACTGTAAAACCTTACAATAGGTAGGTACTTATGTTACGTAATTTTATCAATCTAAATTCAAAAGCAATAAATATATGAAATACTTAGGTAAATAGGTAGGTATAATGTAGCTATGAACTCGAAATTGGAAACTAACATTCAGATAATGGTTTTTAGTAGGTATGTAGTAACTTAGTAATTTGGCAAGAAGGTAGGTAGTGCATAGACATGCGCATAGTGGGCCTGGATGACTCCGTTACGGAGGAGGAGGTTGTGGCCGCTGTCGCCAGGACTGGGGGGTGCGCAGCTGAGCAAGTCAAGGCAGACACCAACCGTCCTGATAACACGGGCATGCAAACCGTTGTGGTGAGCTGCCCCGTGGGGAGGGTGTCTGCGCTGGTCAAACTGCTGGAACCCAGACCTTTGAGCTGCTTCCGCTGCGTTGTGGGCCACCACACGGGAGCTATGTGCACCTCGGAGGTGGACCGCAGTGGACTCTGTCTCCGCTGTGGTCAGCGGCTCGGGCCAAGCCACGCCGCTAATTCTCTAATTCTCGCCACGAATAGTGTAGTTCGTGAATTACATTTGCCGCGTAGGTATACTGGTAACACCGCGTAGGTATAAGGTAACACTGCGATATGAGCTACCCCTTGTACGAGTAACCCTGTCAAAAGGCTTAAGCCTTAAGCGGTTATCTTGATGTAGGGGTAACCCTTTCACTGGGTTTCAAGTATAGAACCCATTCAATGGGTAATCATAATGTTGTTTTAACCCTTTCACTGGGTTTTAAGTATAGAACCCATTCAATGGGTTATCCATATTGAAGAGATAACCCTTTCAATGGGTTCAAGCTTAAAACCCATTCATGGGGTTACATCATGATAAAGGTAACCTCATAAACGGCTTACCCTTTCAAAGTAGTTAACTCTTAACCGGGGTTGTACGGTCCCTGATTCTAACATCATATTTATCACCTTATTTAATTTTTATTTATTTAATTCAGTTCCTATATCACTCACCTATTTATTCGTTTTTTGCTACGGTATGCAAAAGTGAAGTAACTTGCAATCTGAATCAGTTTGAAGAAAAATTCTTCGTCTCGTTCCCGCGTATGAGCCCTGCAAAGTTCTATGACCCCTCTCCTGCGCTTATCACAATGGCGCAATCATAAATCAAAAATGCCTTATGTTTTATCGCGTTGTCGAAAGAAAAATATTCGTTATATCTTAGGCGTAGGGTTTGAATTGTATTATTAGGTGGATCGTAGTGATTCAAAGTGATATCGCTATTTACTTACTCGTCGCGCCCAATTCCTTAGCTCAGTAAGTTGTAATTATAGTTTATTATATTTTCAAATGGCAATAAAAATTTAATGAATGCATTGTGCTATTTCGCTGAGATGAAAGATACGTGGTTTATTTTAGGAACAGAAGAACGGAAGTGGCGCAAGATAGTTTTCTTTTAAAGTGTGATCATCATATCTTATTCGCTTTAAACAGTAATCTAGCTAGTTTATAAGTGGTGATAAGAGTTATTCAGAATTGGGTTAGGTTATAAAGGTTAGGTTAGGCTATCGGGAGTCATCTGGGTGTCACGATTAACTTCAGTTTGGGGATGTAACTGATGTAAGTGAGTTCTTACGCACGTAAAGTTTGACGACCTGCTAGATATTTAGGAACTTCGTCAATTCTCTTTAGCTTTTCAGGTAGCGAAGTCGGTTCCCGGTTGAAACCTATCTTCGTCATCCTGTTTTAGATCTACGTGCATGAGAGTTTTGTTTAATTAATTATTCAGCGGTCGTTCTCATTGT
Source organism: Mamestra configurata (assembly GCA_002192655.3). NCBI lineage: Eukaryota > Metazoa > Arthropoda > Insecta > Lepidoptera > Noctuidae > Mamestra > Mamestra configurata. The sequence continues at coordinate 30,429 of NDFZ01005488.1, forward strand.
TGGTACTCAACGTCTATCAAGAGAGGCACCATTTGATTGTGCTAAGGATATAAAATACTTGTCCTAGGTAGAGAAACCGTGCATTTCCAGGATTAAAGAATCTTTTAATCAGTGAATTATATTTCGCAATCGAGGGAGGACTTCCATAGGTGACTTACTCGAAGCGAATGAGTTAAAACTATAAACTAACTATAGGTATAATAACTATATAGTTGTTATTACGAAATTCATGACGAAGACTCGAGTTACACGATTTTTCAAAAAAAAATTCGTACCAGGCTAGAGTCTGGATTTTTCCGTGGTTACGACAAAACGCTCGCCCCTGTCGCATGGGATATTTTTAACTCGTGATATTTAGACGTACTATTATACTGAGCACCTCTGCCTACACTCTCAGGGGGACCACAAGCGTAATGATAATAAACTATCTACCTGTGTGGGTCTTAGAATCATATTGCCGTTTCTCAACAACTATATTATGTAGCCATTTCACAGTGCAGTATTGATGAAAATTGATACTATATACAGTCTATTTGGCGTTTCCCGGCAATTTTGGGGTAGGCTTCAGCAATTATATAGCTCGGCAGGAGTAGCCTCAGGTAGTGGAGCAATTAGTGGAGAATATTGATAATTGCTTTCGATATTTCGACAAATTTGAGCCTCACCAAACAGGGCGCATATCTAAAGCCTTTGTCCTGGAGCTGGTTTCGTGTAGTACGGAGTTACAATAGAATAAGAGGCAAGCTTATAGGTACTGGCGATCGATTCTGTATCGAACATATTGAAGTGAAGGCTTGGGTGAAGTGATCACGAGGTGAGCTGTCAATCCATATAATCAAGATGAAATGACAGCACACTCCGTGATCACGTAACATCTTGATTGTATGGATTGACAGCTCACCTCGTGGTCACTTCACCCAAGCCTTCACTTCGACATGTTTACGAAATCGACCGGCAGGTTTTGTTATGTCGATGGGTGGCCTACTGAACTTGGCTGTTATAAAGTTGTTCCAGAACTGATTTTATGTACTACTATTACTATTTTAGGTACCTACTGATTTTGTGCTGGTAATAAATGTGCGTAGTTCATACTAAGTTGATCTAGTAATTAGATTAGAGTCGCAGTTAGGGTGAGAATGAGTGGTCTAGAATACATAAAGTATCTAACCAATTGTTTATTTATTTTTATTTTTTTTAAATATGGGTTTGTTCTTGACTCTAGTCTAGGTCATAGATACCAGAGACAAAGTCGACTATGGAGCGAGCTTACCCAGAAGAAGCCTGTTCACTCTAATTTTGAAGAGATTAGGGTTGTATGCGTTCGGAAATTCAGACGCAGGCAGAGAGTTTCACTCCTTTGCTGTGCGCATTATAAAAGACGTTTGGAAACGTTTAGTGCGAATTGGTGGAATAGCAACACGTTAGGGATGGTAACTTGCAGTGCGTCTAGATGTTCGATGGCAGAAGGGAGCCGGTGGGATGAGATCGTGGAGTTCCTGGACACTCCCCGAAGTACAATCTGTAGAAGACCGACAAGCATCCACCAGTTTTACGTCGCCAATGAGCCTTTTAGCTCTGCGTTCCACTGAGTCAAGCGCGGCAAGTTGGTATTTAGCTGAGCCATCCCAAAGGTGGCTGCAATACTCATACTGACAATAAATTACTGTTCGGCAGTAAGTTACTATACTTAGGTATAGGAGATAGGTACATATACCAGACTGTATGTAGGTACTTCCCTATCGTCGTAAACCTTCTGACACCACGTAAATTAGTTGCTACTATTGACTTACGTGGTGTTAAGTGACAATGGCGAAAATAGACTGGCGCGAATCTATCAATTTAGAAAGCAGTGCGGGATAAGCGAGCATTCGTGCAGTCAGTACGTGGAAACGAGCACGAACATGTGCGTATGTGTTTTGTTTTACACGGATTTTAGGCCACGGTGTAACATAACATGCTCGCTGCGAATGTTACATTGTATACCCAGCTTTAGATACAGCTGTGTTATGGTCCGGAGATGAGTTATCAATGTTAACAAAATCGAGAATGCTTTCTAGTACGAGTTAAATTCTCTTTACAGTATATGTATATTTCACCGGAAAATAGCAAACGCCGTAAGATTGTCAAAAATCGCGTGAAATTGTAAACCATTTTTTCTTAATGAGACACGGATATATTGGTAACTATTGAATTTAGATGGGATGGCACGTTTGCCTGGAAGTAACTTTGAAAAGGTTACTTCTCTTCAGTAAAGACTTTTTTTTTTTAAGGATGGAAAATCATCAAATGACTTCTTCCGCTCTGCGTGGAGCGGAAGGGTGTGTCAGACTCTTACTGACTAAAACCCATCCGTGTGCCTTCTAAAACCCTTTCCGTTCCAGGGCCGCGGTGAATCTTTCGAAAAAATTCCGCAACCTTCAGTAAAGAGTTGAAGTTACTCGATTAGTTATTTGAATAAATCTCGACAAATCACCACTGCGAAGGCCAACGTAGTTTACCTGACTAAGTTCCGTTTCATCTCCTGCTTGGTTAGCAGGGAAGTAGGAACTGTTATTTCCTGATGCCACCGTCGGTGTTTTTTTTTTATTAATTGTGTTACAGGATTTGCGACAGTCGCAACATTTTTCCGGGACTCGTCGAATGTAATTGACTTGGCATTTTTCTGGTGGTCGCCACGGTTGATTCTGGCTTTTAGGAGCTGCGAGCGACGGGCTAATAATTCACGATGGTATCGATGATTTAATAATAACTATCTACGGCAGACGTTTCGGATATTCGCTCAATGTTTGGAAATTGGAGATTCCGATACCTGTTAATCTACTTCATCATATAATAAATAAGTTTTTTTTTTGTTCGTTGGCTACTTTGTTTTCCTGTAAAATACGCAGTTCCTTTATCCGACGTGCACGACGAAGGCTCTGCCACCCGGTGGCGTAAATCCGAATCATTGACATTTCACATCCTTACTATAATATTATAAACGCGAAAGTTTGTAAGTATGGATGGATGGATGGATGTTTGTTACTCTTTCACGCAAAAACTACAGAATAGATTTTGATGAAAACTTGGCAAAGTGGTAGATTGTAGTCTGGAATAACACATAGGATACTTTTTAATCCCGGGAGTATGTTCCCTTAGGATAATTTTTGACAATCACGCGGGCGGAGCCGCGGTCGGCTACTAGTGTAATATAATAATCACATTAGAGAAGTGAAAAATAACATTTAACTAAGTGAAAATATATTGTTGCATTTCTGGATGCCCGAACACAACAAGAAAAATGAAATGAAGTCAAATGGTTCTTTTTCACAAAAAGTATTACTTAGTTAATGTACTCACTTTTCATGATTATGTGATAAACGTCAAAAGTGGATAAATGCAGTAAAAAATATATGTAAGTATGAGTTTCAAAAGCATTTAGAAATTACTAGATACTTAATAGTGTTATATGTAAAAGTGTTGTTAGTATGTAGTTTCATATTTTGACATATTATGGCCACAATAACGATCATTATAAATCGGCTGGAACTTATATTTTTAACCAACTTCAAAATAAGGAGGAGGTTCTATATTCGACTATATGTATTTTTATATGTATGTTCACCGATTTCTCCCCCATTTGTGGTTTCTCCACCGATTCTCAAAATTCTTTTTTATTTGAAATTGAGTTGGCACTAATTTAGGATCTGATGATGGAATCCCAGGGAACTCGAGGGAAACCCTCAAATTTTAAAGGTATTAACAATATTTTTCATATAAATTCTAAAATTCAGATAATTGTGCCTGGTAATCAACATCAAATCTTGCTGGGATTTCAGGAATTATGATTGTTCAGCGATATTTTCACCAATTGACAACCGATTTGGATGATTCTTTTGTTGATTGGAAGAGTATTTTTACAAACTGGTCCCGTTTTATCATATTAGGGGAGAACGGGGCTAAACGTGTAGCGGGAAAATTGTTCCGATTGAAGTAGGTTTTATGAAAAAAAATGATAAACATATCAAGTAAATTCGTAATAAAAGGGAACGCTGCAGCGCACCGATGGCAACCATCATATTATGGCCAGTAACGTCCGGTAATATAACATTTTATATTACATCGGAACAACTACCCCGCGGCACGTTTAGCCCCGCTCTCCCCTATCATAATAAAAACGATTTCAATGTAATGTAAACATTGACGACAACACGATGAAAGGACTGAAAAGTTTCTTTAACCTAACTTTTAACCACACTGTGGCTCTCGTGTCGATTTGTGCTGCCACTTACAGTTTGTACACGTTCCCTACAGGGTAGGCGACGCAAAATATTAGGAAGCAGTTTATTTGATGGATTGGATTTCTTCAAAATCTTAAGATTATGAAAAACGTAAGTGTAAATTTTTCCCAATCAGCCTTGAACCTAATGTCTTAGGAATAAAGTTGAAAATCTATTAAACAAATTTGACAGATTGTTGTAGTTTGATGTGCTGGCTGTACAAGAAAGCATTTTTGTTTCAACCAATTTTATAGTTTTTTTTTTTTTTTTTTTTTTTTTTTTCGATCTTTTTTTCCTACCACTGCACTACTTGCCCTCTGCAAAATATTCCTATTTGATTTTCCACACCCGAAAGGTCACCAACGGAATCCTATTACTAAGCCTCCGCTGTGTGTATGCCCGTCTGACTGTCAGCGGGCTATACGAGTATATTATCAACTGCAACAGACAGTCGAAAAGAGGAGCAGAATACTTTTTGCGTGCGAGTGCGAATCTTAATTTACCGGTTTTTTAAATGAAACAGTACGATTGAATTTTATATAGGTTGAATTTTTCTTACTAACTTATTTCAGGGAGTATTTAAATTATACAATGCATTCGATTAGAAACAATACGTTTTGTGTGCCGTTCGATTACATACCTACGTGGCAAAAAAGAATCTGATGAGACTAAAATTATCTTTGTAACTTACAAACTTTTAATTAAAAATAATTAGTTTGAACTTTGCTTAAAATATATTGCAGAAGCAAGAATTATCTTATCAGCAAATAAAAACAAAAAACAATAGTGCTATCATAAAAGCTTGGTTACCTACCCAAAATTGTATCATTAAATATTATATTCATTCACGAATATTAATATATTTTTTTTTTATTTTTTATTTAATATGGGTTTGCTCTTGACTCTAGTCTAGGTCATAGATGACAGAGACAAAGTCGACGATGGAGCGAGCTTACCCAGAAGAAGCCTGTTCACTCTAATTTTGAAGAGATTAGGGTCGTATGCGTTCGGAAACACAGACGCAGGCAGAGAGTTCCACTCCTTTGCTGTGCTCCTTTCCATTTTTTAAACTTTAACATTTATATGAACACCGCGAAGGCTGGTTCGAGGTGGCGCAAGAAAAGAATGTCTAGAAGGATATGGGGGAGGCCTTTGCCCAGCAGTGGGACGCAATAGGCAAAGAAAAAGAAAAAAAAACATTTATCGATTCAATTATGCTTGTTATATGCATTGATTTTTATTTCTTTATTTCGTTTTTGAGGATGCCATGACAGTTGAATCAATTCTCCGAGGCCCTTGAACGTTTGATTTCTTCTTTCAAGAACTGTAGACGGTATCTTTATTGTGCTATTGAACAAGCTTTACATCGAACAAAATTGAAAATAATATGCAACCCTGGGGTTAGTGCTCAACTATACTACTGCACTGCACTGCTGTACTGTACTGCTGTATTTTATCTTATCTTAATATGCATTAGTATAAATTGTGTCAATTAATAATTTTTTTTTCAGACAATTGTTGTTCAAGACACAGGATTTTTCTAGTTTGAAGGACAGTCTTACTCGTTAGTGCCTTGCTCGCATCACACGGCACACTGAAATGAACAGCTGTTAATTTTTTATCTCTGGGAATGTATTTGAGCGAAAATCATCTTTAGAAAAAAATTTCATTACCAGCTAAGTGCGACTCGGACTCTCACGAATGGTTCCATACCATAAACCGAAAAAAACATTTTTTTGCATGGGAGACCCTTTTAACTTTTAATTTAATTTATTTTTTATTATTTTTTGTAATAGCGGCAATAAAAATACACACTGAGAATTTCAACTATCCACCTATTACGGTTCTCGAGATACGGTCCGCTGACAGACACACAGACGGACGAACGGACAGCGGAGGCTTAGTAATAGGGTTCCGTTGGTTACCCTTTGGGTACGGAACCATAAAAATAACCCTGCTTAAAATAATAAAGTACACTCCAGATTAGGACTCCATGTAGCAGGAAATTGTCATCTAAATTAAAATGTTTTTCCCCGAAATAGAAGATGATTAAATAGAAGCTGTTACTTTTTTATCTATTCCAACATAATAAGCATGTTCGGTTCTAATATAAAGGTATGAACAGGGTTGGAAAACCCCGCAAACTTACGTTGAAAAGGAAGTATTCTCCGACCTGCCGGATGTTGTGTCTGGTGGGCAACCACCCGATGATTGTCGAACGATTGTAAATATTCAAATCGCGCGGAGAACCTTAATAGCGTGAAATAGGATTCGTGTGACGTCAAGTCTATTTTTGCTGTTCCCATGTATAGATGCCGCTACACTATTACGAATTAATTACCTACATATTATTGAAAAGTCAAAGTCAAGTCAAAATCAAAAACCAATTAAAGTCAAAAGTCATTTATTCAAATTAGCTTGAGTGCCAGCACTTTTTAAACGTCAAAGTTCTACATAAAGACAGTAAACCCCAAAACGCCCGCCCGTCACCACTCCCTAGTGTTTATCTGTCTGTTGAGTTAGAAGAACTAGCAATATATAAATATATGCAAACTATTCTTACAAAGAAAACAATACAACAAAGGTAACACGTAAAAACCTAAAACTAAATAATTCGCTACTAGTAAGTTAGCAAGTAATACGGTAGCAATAAGGGTAGATCTTCAAGATTAAACAACGCTTGCAAAGATCGGTCTGTGGATGGATGAACATCTTAAGAAACCGAGATTCATCCGTGCCTCAAAAAGCACAGACAATACACAGGTATCAATACAAAGTTTTAATATAATATCCTGTTGTGCACCCGCCACTGCATCCGCTTGCTAATTACAATCAATTTACCGCGGTTATAAGGGTGCTACCTCCTCTCGTCACCTTGGTCGGCTTTATTTTAAGGAGGAAGTGTCCCGACTGTCTGGTAGATAGAATATACTTTTTGGACATTTTTTTTTTTAAATCATCAAATCACTTCTCCCGCTCTAGGCGGAGCGCAAGGAGTGTCTCCTACTGAATAAAAACCACCCGTGTTCCGTCTTGTTATCCAGGATCGCGGTAGCTATTACGAACGATTCCGCAACACTATATTTTACCTTGAATTTCAGTATCCTACGATTTATGTTTATCTGTTAGTACTATTAGTAGTTAGTACTAGTTATGTATCCAAAAATACTACCCTTACAGGGTCTACAACGGTGCTTATCTTTAATCCATTTGTTAACATAATTTCTGACTCCTAAGTCGCAGGCACATACACCTAGTTTAGGAGTCAGGTTAATTTAAATGTTTGTTCTTAAAGCCTTTAATGTTTTAGCCGTTATGAGAACTTTTGTATTTGTGTTTATGATGAAAAAAAAAATCTTGTTTAACTTGTGGAATGCAAATAAATGAATATGTTTATGAACTATGTTAGTAACATTTCTCATTAATTAAAATAAAATAAGTTAAGATTGATTGTGTGCCAGTTCTAAAATATTTGAGTTAACATGTAAATGATAAAAAAATAATTATATAAGATCAATTTATCCAACAGTAATAACGTGTCTAAATCATTTAGAAAAATGAAAAATAAATTTAACTTTCTACCTAAATTTAGGGAATTATTGCAATAAGTCGAAGTTGTGGACGTCGAAATGAATAGGAAGTAGGTACCTAATATGAAAAGATATTTTTTTTCACAGTTTCATTTGATCCATAGTTCATTACAAATAAATTACCTATATAAACTTGTTTTAAGCAACACTCGATGAAGTGATTCCAGTTTACTGCTCGCGAGTGTATGTACTTGTCGCAGGTTTATGTCAAAATCACGTTTTTGAGCAAAAACCTATGCTATTGATCAAGAACCAGAAGACAAAATTATTTCTTTACACTAAAAAAACTTGAGGGTTGCCCTCAATTTCCCTGGGATCCCATCATCAAATTCCGAGTTGATGCCAGTGGGACCACTTCAGGAGTATAGGCTTTCGGATAAAAAAAGAATCATCAAAATCCATTCATAATTGACGGAATAATCGTATAACAAATACACAGAAAAAAACATACAGTCGCATTGAGAACCTCCTCCTGAAGTCGGTTAAAAAACTAATTCAATTTAGGTTTTTGATAAAAATAAACTGGTTTTTGTCAGGTTTAAAATAACACGACTTTAGTTATCATTTTTCTTCTTCCGGTTATTGATCAAAAACCTGATTTTGTCATAAACGTTAATTAAAAAAGAAATTAAACACGTTAAAAAACAAAAACAAAAAAACGTTATTATTATTATTTTCCCAATTTCAATATAGGTCTCATAGTAAAAGTCGTCATCGAACAACTTCTTTAATTAATTCTTGTAAAGGGGTTATTGTTCTCAAACAATCACCCCTTTTCAAGAATTGCGTTTATTATGTTTCACGTTTATAGTCGAAGCGAAGATACAAAAACTTTAGTTTTCCAACTATTGCGAACTTGTGACGGCAACTTTTATAAATTCAACAGGTTTCTCTGATACCTTTCCCTAACTGCGTAGGAAACTGACGCCCATGGGTACCAACACTCTTTGTTGAAACTTACAGATTTTAGTTATGCAGCAATAGTTTTTAAAGTGTTACCCAGTTAATGGGTTGTGGAGGTCTGGTAGGCAGCCGCTTTACGTTAAATACTGGTATTCAGCTGCATCCGGTTTGACTGGCCGACCCCAATATAGTTGGGAAAAGGCTAGGCAGATGATGAGCAATAGTTTTTAAAGCGTACCTACTTATTTTATAATAATATTTTGACGTGACAACGTCTAATAAATCGATGAACGCTGCAAACACGAAAAAGGATGACTCATTGTAACGTTACGCTCATTGTAACGTTACGATAATTTTATCAATTTTATTACGTTGTCACGTTAAAATATCGTCCGTAAACCGACTTTACAGACAACCAATTTTTTTATGACGTACATGTTCAGGTTGGTTAGGCAATCATTCACAAAACGAAATATTAGGACTAAGTTACCTTCAAGGTTCATTTCTCCACTGGTAGAGGTGAAAGAACATTTGGCTATTAAATTTTCGGTTTTCGGTCTTTTTTAAATAAATGCTTAATGTAGGTATGGTATCACCTAATGATGTAGGTAAATTCGTTTGAAATATTTGCTTTATTTAATTTTATTTGATATAATTTTCGTTGATAGTTTTATTCAATTGTTATAACATCTTATCATTATCATTTCATATAATCTTTTGTTGATATGTCATAGACTTACGGCCGGTTTCAATTACGTAGGCAAACATGACGTTTCAGCTACTGTTGGTAGCTAATTTGACAGTTGGTTAAAGGTAGATACGTTATTGAAACGGGCCGTTAAACTGAAAGTTTACTTTGTCTTCTTTGACTTGGAGAAGGCATACAGTAGTACCTACACAATTTCTAGTAATTTCGCTCCACGAGCGCTCCGCGAGCGAAGATCTGTTGTCGACACTATCAAGGTACTAGCTAAACGTATTTACAAGACTTGAATGGAATTTAATGTCGAAACTTGGACGGGGCGCCCTAGAAGTATCTCATTGGCGATGTTCTTCAGAAATGCCCTATGCGCAGTACTCACAACCAGCCAGCGATTATACAAGTAAATGGATCGTAGCTCCTGGGGCAAGACGTAGGTTTATGTGTATACGTAGGGATGTATCTATATATATAAAATAAATAATATCTATATAATATCTATATATATAAAAGAGAACGTTATACTAAATGACAATATACAAAACGAATGTTAAAGAAAATGTTGTTATAGCATAATTTATTATGCAAAGTGATCATTATTTTTAATGACAATTACGATTATGTGATTGTAAGATGAAGCACTGGTATTTTAGCATTATCGCTTTTGAAAGAAGAAAGAATTAGAGTTAACTGCGACAAGCATGTAGCATACCAAAAAATAGAATAAACAAAATTACAAAAGTTAAGCAAGTTGGGAAGATATGCGTCACATTCGCGCAAAATGGCCATCGCTCAGCATAATGCTGGGACTGACTTTTAATAAAAAGCGAATATTATTACGTATACTAAATGAGGGGAACCTTGTAAATATCGTAACTAATATAAGAATCGCCACGCTACTGGGAATCCTAGTGAGGAATCAGGGGAATTTTCTTAAAAACCTGGTGCTTAAGGCTCCTGACTTATTTCTCCTCTTTGTGAAACTGAACCGAATTAAAGGTTTTAAGAAATTTTTGATTAAAAACATTTTTTTAAAGGTGAAATCTATGGATGTCAATATTCGATTACGAAAACTTCAACACTGATTTAAGCTTGACAACATAAACTTAAACAATACCCTTAATGAAATACTTAGTAAAATAATAACCTGGATGAACGAACACAACCTTGAAATCAATTTTTTCATTAAATAATCATAAAATAGAAACAGTCAATGAATTCACATTATTAGGCATAACCATAGAGACTAGAATATAAATTGGAAGTCACACCTACAAAAAATAAAATCTAAATCTTTCAAAATTTTTATAACTGCGCTTTTTGTGAAGTTAAAAAAAAACACAAATTTACAGACTGCCGTGTTTACATACTACGTCTATGCTTTCGGATAGCTTAGCTACGGCATAATAATGTGGAGATATAGTACAGATGCGCTCGCACTGTTCACAGTTCAAAAGAAATTCATCCGTATCTTAGTAAATATACAACAGATAGGATAGCTGCAAACCCCATTATATAAATCTAAATATTTGAACTCTGCCTTGTATATATATATACTTGAAATATGCAAATTCGCTCACAAACACCAAGACTTTTTTACACTAAACGAAAAGACATACAAACAAGATACACAATCCGATACAAAACACGACTCAACTTACCAACATCCCGCTTAAGAATACATTCAACAAACCTTCTGGTTATGTCAATAAAAGTATACAATATGTTACCCAAATCAATAGAGAAGAAAAAAAACTCCATTTATTTAAAAACAAATTAAAAAAGCTATTAGCAAGCAAATTTTATGACAGTGTAAACGAATATTCAAATGATTAATCCTTACAAAACTCGTAGTATAAAATGAAATGTTTTTAGAATAAGTTACATTATAAGATACTTAATAAAAAGTCCTCATCTCCACATATCTTTCTTTTGATGTGCCCGACAGGGTCCATGATTGTTTCTTTTGGCATATGTTAACCACCTAAGCCTACATTGTGGAATGCAATTAAGAATTGAGAACTGAGAATTGGAGCTTCAGTATAATTTTCTGTCGCTTCTCACCTCACTTTAGGGCAGGGTATATGCAATCGATACTCAAAACTCATTGTTTTAAGGAAGGTTGAATCCATATAGCGTGACACTTACTGGTATAGTCATTAGAGTGGTGGCCGCGTACCACCGTACAGCCTGGTGCAGCACGTTGGTAGGCCAGCTCCAGCCCACGGGATTCAGTACCTCATAATACCTATGGTTGCAGGAATTCGCTGGTTTTTTGTTTGGGGGAAAAAAAATGAATTTTTGTAAATTCAGATCAAGTATTCGAAACGTTGGTACGATCCGAATACTTGATTTTATTCAGAAAATAGACGAAGTTTACATACCTACTGCGCCAAGCCATCAAATTTCCCGAAAGCTTATTATGGAAAAGTGATTATTTTCTTAAAATTCAGCACATAAATTCCTACTAACAAAATCTTTCAACGAGATCCGTACTCAAACATCAACGTTAACATTCTTGCAGGTTAGGTGGTACCTACTTAACTAATCTGAATCGCTTCAGACTTTATTTTTCTAGCGTTTTCCTCTATATATACAAAATGCAGTAACAGGTAATTATGTAATAATATTTACAAACGTTTGCGGAAACTAGATTATTTCCTAGACTTTAGTAGTGTTAGGTACTAGATCTTCTCGTAAATCTATGTAGTAATTGCTACTCCTAGAATTCTAGACTGAATTTGAATTCATTCAGTGGAATTTGTAAAGGTAGATTACTGACGTAGGTAGCATAGATATTCAGAAGCCATGCCAAACCATGTTTCTGCTTTTGAATGTCTGTGCTATCTACGTCAGGAATCTACAGCAGGAGCATTTCCAAGAGATTTTCGCAAATATAGACATGGGACCTACGTAATCTCCTGGATCTTAACTGAGAATCCGATGTTTAGAACAATGTTTTATTAATAGACTCGCCTTTGACCACTATCTCACCTGAAGCCCAGTTCTCGTAGGCGTTCAAATTCAAGTAGCAATTCATCACAGCGACAATCAACTTGGGAAAAATATAGGTACCGGTAAAACGGGGTGAATAGGAACTGACGGGTGAATAGAAACAAAACTTTAATGAGGTTTTTCACTTTAATACCTGTCATAATATTGGTTTTTTAAGAGAGTAACTTTTTGTTGTTTATATCAATGCAATTAAATTGGAGACCGTAAATGCTTCATGCAAGATTGAAATAACTTAAAAATCCCCTTAAAAGTTTTGTTTCTATTCACCCCTCGGTTCCCATTTAACCCGTTGTTTCTTTTTTTTTTGGATGATGACCACTCGCAGTTCAGCACAATAAGGCTTTTCACTGCTTATCTGGACTATCCTGTGGTGGCCTTAAATAAATTTAAGGCCAAGGCTTATAAACTAATTTGTTGTTGTTATAATGTATGCTTTTGATGACCTTTATAAATAAGGTCCCATTAAAATAGATGAATACATTTTTAAAACAGCTAACCGAAGATATCCAAGCAAAAACTGATTTTATTTTGACCTGAAATAATGAATTGCCAACATTTTTGTTCTATTTTCGTTTGCTGATTTTTTTTCTTGTAAGTAGGTATCTAATGCGTTTTTCTTATTATTTTTACCATGGTCCTTGGTGGTCTGAATGATTTCGAAAGTTTTGTCCATGTATTTTGATGGGACCTTATGTACGTCTTTTACCCCCTGTTGTTATAAGCTTTCACAAATATGTGTGTTACCGTAACAACTATGTATAGCGTTTATGGTGTACAATAAACATTATTTTTACGTACCTATGTGATGGTTATGGTGTACAATAAAGAATTAAAGATAAACTCTTTACAGATTCAAATCCGTGCTAGCGAGAACCTTGGGTAGGTAGATACGGATACCTACTTACCTAGTTCGGCAGACTGCAAAAACTTAAAATCAGTAACAGCTACTATTGATACTTTTAATTCATTTAGAAAGACGTAATTATATTTTATAGGATGGTCCAATTCTATACAAAAAAGTAACCCTGTAACGCATAGAACCCACGGCCGAATTGGAAGGGAAAAAGGAATTTTGCGGAAACATGATAAACGTAACGCCATCTACCATCAGGTTCAGAAACTATTCACGAAAATGTTTCACTTCGTTGCCAATAGATGGCGATACTTTTGAACGTAGGAGATACGAGTAAATGGGGAAAAGGACGAACAAATGATGGCGAACAAGGGCCTCCGGGAAACGCCAAAAGCTGGCGCTACTATGGCAAGAGGTTCTTCTTTGAGAACTTAATTAATGACGTCAACAGGACAGGTGCCTCAGGGCTGAGGGTGAAGGTGCCGACACCGCGCCACTCCGCCGCGCTGCCACAGCATCACCTCTAGGCTGTGTATACGGTACCGCCGACGCACCGCCACCGCGCCGCTTCCGCACTGTCAGAATTTATTTTGTTGTTGTGTAGGTACCTGTATAATAGAATGGACAGTTCCATTCTATTACCGGCCGTCTACGAATGCGCGACACGATGTTCGTGGCTAGAAATGTTTTACAAAAAATGTGCGATGATATGGCAAAATCAAACCGACACGGTGGTCCAGTCAACATGGTTACGCGGTGCGGTTTTGGCACGGTCTACGCGAACCCTCACTGCTATCTACCACAGTGTAGTCTTTTTACCCCAAAGGTTGACTGGTAGAGAATGCCTTGATGTATTAAGTCCGCTCATGTACAGTCAACAAAGCTACTTGGTTTGCAGGCAGCTAACTTGCAACTACTTTCAAACAATGTTGTGAGTGTGCTGAGTAGACAATTATTGTACACCACACTCGTAAGAATGTCATAAGCTCAAAAGTTATAATGCACACATCAAAAATAAATATTGGCAAAGCAGTAGAAAATATAATATTATTGTCTGTATACCAAATAGCTTTGTTGACTGTACCACTACTGTACATTAAGTTTAAACAATTTGAGAAAACTCTCAGGCAAGTGCAGTTTTAGTTTGTATTACCAAATGAATATTGCGACAAGGCCCTGCTGGTTGATCGCAAAAAATAAAGTAGGTACCTATTTAGTAGGGGTACCTACTTGCTTATCACAAATTCTGTTTTTTTTTTCTCTTAGATATAGGTAAGAAAGTAGTGACGCATTGTTGTATTTTTAGGTTAATCAATTATCTTCAGCGAAATAATGTTTATTTAATTTACAAGCACTATTTTGACAGAACGACACTTTATACAATTGTGTACCTTAAAAAAAAAACAATATTTTTAAACGTATCTTCCGATAAGTATACCGAACTTGTACTGGATCCTGTGGACGTACTCTTCTCCTGGGTATAGCACTGAGTTGGGGAAGTTTTTCTGGAAAAGACAAAGAATTAAAGGTCACTTTGGGTATTCCCACTGTGCCACACTATGCTATGGTTCTTACATCTATCGATCTATCCAATAGTCATGAAAAATGGTTACCCACTGCTTCTGCTCACTGTAGGCCTGCATTATTTCAATGCTAGGTGAAAGCTTTTACATAAAAGACCACATTAGTCCTGAATTTAAAGTATAACTTTCAATTCAGGACTGATGTGGTCAACTGGGGCCCTACAAATGACGAGCCAATGGCATCATGATTAAGCTGTGAAAAAGGGATAATGTTATGCGTCTTGTATAACTCCGTCTCCTTCCCACACCGTAATCATGATGGTTTTAAGACGTCATAATATTTACCCTGATCGTTAGTTTTATCCAGCTCCATTATAATCCCTCAGCTCATTGAGCTTACAGCAGATGTGGTCAGCCCATTTTGACTTTGAGGCTCATTCACTTGTTTGCGTTTGGTTCTTGTGCGGTGTAAGCAATGAAAGGTAGAGGGTGAATGGGAATATGAGACGTTCGATTAGGAATAACTGCATAAGAAAACATCGTTCATGAAGAATTTAATGAATTTGGAATGTAAATTAAACACAGCGATTGAAGATTTGGAGAAGTCAAAAATATAAATGCGTTATTCTACTGGTTACAAATGCTGTTCTGGATTGAATTCTCTGATCGAGAAAAGAGTAAGGGTGTAAATTACTACACCAGTTGATCGATCTTCGATCGATGCCATCAATCGACGTTGATCAATTGGTGTGGCAGCTCTAGCTGCTCGAAGAAAGATGTAAAAACTATCGAAAAAGGGTCATTGTACTAATCATAATAAACAAATTTTAATATGAAACCAAACCGATTCAGCGACAAAAAAAAATAGCTGTTCAGTACATTTTATCGAGTTGGAGCAGTCGATATTTTATCCCGCGATTTCAGTGTTGATCTCGTAGTAAAAGTTGTTCTTAATAATGAGTACAATGATCTCTTTTAGGTATCGCGTTTATTCTGTCACACGTCGTATAATACTCGTAGTAAACTTCAATTAGTTCTCCTAAAAAAACACCCGTTTTGAGATGTAACAGTGTACTTCCAAAGCAGCGACGTGTTTATGAGGTAACATGCTTAAATCCTAAGTAATAAGGGCAGAGTGTAAGAAATAAAAGGTGCTCGATTTCAGCAAACTATACTCACGTTATTAATGGCGTCAGGGTAATTCTGAGGCATTATACAGAAGAGGCCGTGGCGTTTGTAGATCGCACCCTGCTTTCCCACCAGTGGAACGTAGCCGACACGCCTTTTACCCTGGGAACAACAACAAACAAATATTACATTATGTCAGTAGACATTCTTGTCATTCAAGTCCTAGGAAGATGCTCGTATTTGCCAGATTATCTCCAAACGAAAACAGACGCTTTTGAAACTGTTTCATTGTGTTTTTTGATCTAACTACAATTTTTCATTGATACATCTCCATACAAAACTGCATTCCCCTTCTAGATAAAACAATAAAAGGAAATCAATAAAACAAGTAATGTAAAACCTCTTTTCGTTCGTTTAAACGACCTACGACTACCGGGTTCCAGCATTATAGTCTTAAACGATTAGAAAATAAAGTTCAAAATCACCTCACTTTCTTCCTCTTCCGCTGCTTCATCCTTTCCACTCGACTTACTGGAATGCTCACTACCCGCTTCCTCAGTTAAGGTTTCTTCCTTCACTTTTTGTTCTTCTCCTGCTTCTTTGTGGTCTTCCTCGTCCTCCCCCGGCAACTCCTATATCGTCAAATGATTTATCGATTTATCGTTGTTGGTTGGTTTGAAATTGTTTAAAGTGAGTATTTGTAGTGAGTATCTTTCAGATTTGTGTAGTTCGCGAATGAACAAGGCAGTTAAGAGCGCTCCCTAGGCGAACTGCGCGAGCTAGATCCCAGATCTATCACTCTTGAGTTCATTCCAAATGACTCGACTTAATTGTAATAGCGAGAGTGACCGAAAGAACGGCGCGCTGCCCGTTCTAGTCGCATCACTACTACCGCTCTTACTCACTGCACATGCGCTTCTCATCGTTCGTTAGTTGAGTTGTCTGGTCAGTGGTGTGTATTTGTTATCTACAGTTAGCAGTAGTAAAGCGAACGAACGATCTTCTTTTCTCTGGTTTGAGACGGGAGCTGACGAACTAAAAGAGTGACCTAGTTCACTAAGAAGCCGCCGACTAAACTGAGCGTTACTGGTCGCGAACTACAATGCGCAAGCCTAGTATCTATTCTGAGCGGCAAGCTTTCGGACATTGTCTCGTCCGGCAGGAGCGCTAACTTGTGAGTTAGCGCCGCTTGACAGTTCAGATTCAATGCTAGTGACCTATGTGCTGCTGACAAAGTTGTGGAGGTGGTGGTGAAATTATTTTCGTGCCATCGGCATGATGAAGAAGGAAGCTAGATTTGGCACAAGATATAAAATGCCCATGCCGGTTGGCGACTGGCGCTGTCTGCTTTTCGCGTAAAAGATTTTACTGACCACCGTGCTGAATGAATAAACGAATGATCTTTAAATTTGCTATAGTTTGTTGCGTACAAACATGGCATACGCACTGTATCAGTAGATACCCCTATCACCTTATTCCCGGACTAATGATATTTTGAAGAAAGGGGGTATTCTTCTATTAGGGGTGAAGAAAAAACATAGCTCCATGGGTACCTGTATACCTCTTTATGGCAAGAGTCTGACTAACGTGAAACACGCAGAATTTTTTTGAGGGTGCGATAAAAGAACACTGCTGGACGCTTTTAGACTTGCTACGAGGAGACACAACTCCAAATTATAGATAGTCTCGTGTCTCTTTTTCTCCTATTTTATTTATTTATTTAAACTTTAGGTACAATAGTGGTACATGGGCGGAATTAATGCATCAAGGCATTCTCTTCCAGTCAAGCTTTGGGTTATAAAGACTATTTTATCTTGATGTCTTGCCCATTTGATAGCTTAGAGATGTGTCGTTATTAGTCTTGTGATCTACGGATTCTTTTTAGAATCGGAAATCTCGTATGCTTACCTCTACTATTCTATCGGGATCTGGTAGAAGGTTGCCGGTGTAGAACTGCATGCCGGGCTGGTTGCTGTATACTTCGAGAACCCGTCCCGTCATCGGATGTAAAACTCTGAAAGATTAAAAGCGAGGATGAGACTGGTTGGCCAAGAGAGAGCAGAACGAAGACCAAGAAAAATATCACCCGGACTAGAATCTACATAGTTTATGTGTTAGATAGGTAGTGGGTAGTGCCTTTGTAGAAATGGGAAGTAGGCATGGATTTTTTAACTCACAGACCACGGTGGATACCATGGGGACTAATAAATCCTCTTGATAAAGAGAATCCAAGAATGAAGAATTAGTCATGATCAGTATTCTTGCAAAAACATCTAATGTAGCTGCATCCTTAGAATATTTTTCCGATACGAAGTGTTGGTATAAAGATGTTTAGCTCACCTGGCCTGAAAAGCCAAGTCCTGGTCGGTTCCACGAGTAGTGCAGAAGTTTATATCGTAGCCTCCCATGGGAATCTTTGGCAGCATGACCCTTAGTACTCGAGGCACTCGAAAATCGAATGCTGTACCGCCCACGACCTTCCTTTCACCTGAAAGATCATAGCATGATTACAAAGTATCTTCTGCCCCGCAACTCCACTCACATGAAAAATGTTCCATTTTCAAAAGGGAACTTGCTGCCGAGATGAAAAGTATACCAACCATGGACGTCCAGTAGGCTACAGTAAGGGTCGCCCAGCCCATATATGAAGCCCAAAAAAAAAAAACTCACCACATTATTCAGGGTTGAAATCACGATACTGACGATGCGAATTTTCGTCCAGTTTGAAAGTGGACGATGAAAAATTTTTTTTGAACATTATGTTTGGGCTGGCCTATCCTTACCGTAACCTACTGCACGCGCATGATATCGACTATGTCATAATCCAGGTCGCCTTACCGTTTACCAGAATCCGTTAAAAGGAAAAGACTGACAGACAAACATACTTTTGCAATATTTGTATGGATGCGTAAAGACCAGAAAAGACAGCTAAGTGTTGTTGTCATCCATAATGGTGATACTCACTACTGAATTAGTTCTGTGTAGATGGTGATAAGTGTTAGTTATTTTAGCTAGAGCATCCTAGTCTTCTTCTATTCGACGCGACTGCGTGAAATGGGTTTATTGTTGATTCGACGCTCTCCGCTAATTGAAGATGGGATTTTGCCTAGTGACACACGCTTAGCGTTTTATTGTAGGAAAGCTTCCAGAGTTAGTTTCACGCTATCGGAAATGCTTTCCTTATTGTAAGTTGTCTATTGCTGTTAAAATTTACTGACACCTCATTGTTATAGGTGATACTTATGTCTTGACTTCTTGAGTAAGCAAAATTGAATTCTCATTATGAAACTTTAGAATATGAGCTCTTGTACGAGTAAGTACCGTTTTGCCTTCTGTTTCACTACATTTTAGAAAAACCTTTTTGAAGGTTAACCCAGAAACTTCTAAAAACATACCTGTAACCATTCCTTCTTCATCGGCAGCCGTATATTTATCAGCATTGATGGTGAACATATGGTCCACCATTGTATCCGAGCCCGAATGCTGAAAAAATAATAAACAATTTGTTATGCGAATAAAAAACGGAGTCACGGATGTTGGTCACGAAAGTAATCGTGGACATCAATGAAATGTCATAACTGATAGTAGGCCATGTCTTCAGAACGATGAAACTTTCATAAATCGATAGAAAAATGTCAGTATTGAAATAGATTGATAAAAAAAAACTTGCAGATAGCTACGTGATATCGAAATGAGCAAAAACTTATTACTTTTGCCGTTTGGGTTCTCATTCAAAAAATACAAGACATTTGTCATTTCATATGATTTCTAAGGTCCCGTATCTCAAAAGGAAACAACGTAACGGATTATCATGTTGTCCGTCTGGCTGTCAGACTCGCACTTGTTCGTCTTTTTAGATTGAGATATGTGTCGACTGTCGAGTTAGATTAAACCTAATCCATATGCCTAGATACTATTAGACAATAAGCCGAAGAACATACACTTAAGAATGAAGTGCTAGGAGAAGCGGAAGAAGCTGTTTACTCGCAATTACATAATTTTAACCTACTCATACTGTCCTACAGTTGGGCAATAGTCTTCCTCGTGAACTTATCTCTCAACTCTTCTCTAGCCGGCGTACCATAAATAACTCGCGAGTGACGCCACCAAATCTTAGGCTTGCCACGATAACTGCGACGGTGTTCATAAACTAACTTTTTTCCTTTTTTTTTTTGGTTACTTGTATGGCCCTTAAAACTGTTTTAAACACAGACTATGAATTATCCAGCAACAAAATTGTGGAGGCGAGATGAGCCAAGTTGCTCCTTATAAAGTACTGCTTTTCATTAATACTAGAAATCGAACCCGCCATTGTTAGAAAATGACGAGGCAGATGATTTTACTTTGAATGTTTGTGGATAAGATGTGTTTTTTACTCATCCGCTGTTGCTGGGCTTTTCTGATTAATTTCGTTGCGGCATCCAAGACAGTTGAATCGCTTCTCCGGAGATCGTCACGTTTTATTGGCTCGGCGCTTTGCTGATATTTGCTACTATTGTTTCTAGGGGCTGCGGTGGTTGGAAATTGTGTGATGGCCAAAACCGTTTAAAACATGATGTTACTTACATGGCCCGCAAGATTGAAGTAGGGTGAATTGCTTAAATTGAGGATAGTGGGTTCGGTGGTGGTGCACTTCATTTCAATGTTAAGCGTGTTGTCACAGGTGACTTCGAAGGCCACTTGAGCCATCACCGTGCCAGGGTAGCCCTCGTGGAACCGCTCCGAAACGTGACTCATGATCACCTTCAGACCACAGACGTGTGAGCGCCAGTTCACCTGAAAAAAGATATATAACGTGTTCCTTTTGATATCCCATAACTTAGTTTACATTCTATAGAAATAATGTCAAATGTCTAAGAAACATAGGTTCCGAAACACATAGTTACGCAGCTAACACCAAACAACAAAGAAAATTCAAAAAATTGTCACAAGTACCTAAAATTCAATGATAAGTTAAGGAAGGTCAGTTATTCACTAATAAAGGTAAAAATACAACGTTGTCGTTTTTTAGTTAAAGTCGCTTTACATAGACAATCGCAGTTTTGTCGAATTATTTTGTACGCGAAATGAAAAAAAAATGCTTAGGTGGTCTGATTAATACCTGGAGTTATAGGATATCAAAAACCATGTTGTATATTCAGATTTTAATGTTGAAATGGTGGCTGGCAGGCAGGTTAACGGATGTAATACGAATTTTGGCTGTTTGAAAATCTAATACCTTTAAACGAGCAATTCTTATATATATGTATTCATATAATCTGAATCTTGGAAACGAACGACGGAAGTAGCATTTTGAATACCAACAGGCCCGAATAACCCAGCCTTAAGGTGATGTTGAAATCTAGTAACTATTCAGTCTATCGGCGAATATGCATTTAACCAAATTCCTGGATTGTTATCTTCCAAGACACAAGACTTCACAATATATTTGACATTTCGTTTCATAAACGTAAACAGTACAAACAGCCTTGCAAATGAGATTCCCCAATGTCAAGTAGAAATGCGAAATTCTATATCATAAACTTTCAACCTAACTTTTTAAGGGGATTCATTTTGAAAAATCCTTTCTAAATACCTAGTTGCGTTGTACCTATAAGGGAACTTTTGTTCACAATTGCATTGCAATGCTTTTGAAATCCAGTGATTAAACTTATGTATTGTCAGCAAGGGAATGAAATTAAGTACATTTTTATCAACTTTACACATTTAGCAGCCATTAATTACCTTATCAAAACCGACGTTTCCACCGTGATAGTGGTGGGGACCCTTGTTGCTGGACAGCATGTACATCCTGCCCGAGGGCCTGACTACAATGGTGGCATCTCTGATCACGTTAGCGTACCGACCTATGGTGGCACCAAAGTAAGGATTACTTTTCTGAAAGTATTCTGTAAAGAAAAATATTTGTATTCTTTTTGTGTCGATGGACTAACCAAAATTTTTAATTTTACTCAACTAAAATGTACTGTGACAGCTTTGTCCAAGTATGTTGCATACCCCACGTAAGGGCTCCACATCAACACTGCGTCCGGGATGGGTTTATGAAACTACGTTGTGTATATGTCACCGGAAAATGGCAAATGCCGTAAGATTGTAAAATTTTGGAATTGTAAACAATTTTTTCTAAATAAGACACAGATATACTGGAAAATATTGAATTTGGATGGGGTTTCTTGTATACAAAACGATTTTTTCATAATATATCGAGATATTATAATCTAATAAAGATTTATTACAATCTTACGGAGTTTTCCGGTGACATATAAAACGGCCAAGTTGGGCCGGAAATTAATCATTCTTTCTTAGAACTCTTTTACAAGTCAATCAGTGTAGCTGTTATCACGCCGTGAACTCCTCATCTCTCATAGAAAGTAACTCCCAAATGTTCAATTTTTTAAAACTAAAGAAAAAAATACCTTCTAATGTATCAAAACCAGCTAGGACGTCATCTGGTGTTCCTTTCTTGTCAGGAACCGTAATGTTGGTGATGGTGGCGCCGTAAGTTATGACCTGCAGATTATAGGGGTTGTGTTAGCATTTTCAAGTGAAAACTACACGGAGAACCAACTGAATAGGTCTAAGACGATGTATCTACCGCGATTACTGCAGAATTTCTAAATGAACACGGAAATAATATGTGCGATGTTATTCCGGCCAGGCGTACTTATTTATTTATTATAAGGCTTCTCAACAATGAGTACACCAAAGCTTTAAAATTTGTACATTGCAAACTTATCTAAATAATAACAACTCCCTTACAGTAGTACTAGCTTTGCAATCATTGTTGTGGCAGGAAAACCAGTACTTTACTGAACTAGCTACTATTATCCAATTTGTATCACTACGTGGGCGTCTGAGGTACTCCAGGTAAAGTTGTAAGTAAAGTGGTACAATGATACTGGTATTATTTTTAATAGGTAGGTACTTAAGGAATTTCATCAATCAGTTTAAACTTTAATCTACCTGAACTAACATCCTGTTTTTCGTTTTCCATGTGTACCTCCGGACGATGTCGATGTTGGTGCTGGACGCGCATGAACTCTGCTCCTCTGTGCTCTCGATCTTGGGTTCCTTCTTTGGCCCCAGCTTTGTCTTTGCGTAAACACTTGAACGACGTCGTTCCCCGCGTCGCAGCTCTTTCGGCATGAACCCAAAGCCATCCACAACCAGCTCTACATCAGGTATCTTTGGGGGTTCCGGCTCAGGAACCCGAACTGGGGACTTTAAACCAACATCCCCACTACCACTTTTATTATCTTCAGGGGCTGAAGCCATTTTATTAAAATATCACAAGAAATTTAGATAAATCCAAAAGTTGATATGTTTTTTATTATATAACAATTTTTATAATTTAAAAAATTATTTATAAAAAATACACAAAAATTTTTACAGGTGAGTTTTTTGTTATTTTGTCAAATGATTTTATTTTTGATGGATGACATGTCGATGAAAGTTTTTAAATAAAAATCTCGTGGGTCAACTACTTTTTAAACAGAAACTGTCTGCAAAAAGGTTTTGTATCATTAAATTATATCAGTAGGTTAAGCACGAACCATTTTTTGCGGAAATTCTAATAAAGAGCCCAACACAATATCACTGCACTGTAGCCATTCTGTACAATGTTAATTCATAGCCTACAGTGTTACGAGTGGCAAACTGGTAAGAGGCTAAAATGATTTAGACGCAAGTGCATGGGAAACACATAGGCGTTTGGCAAAAATGCTTGTGATTCTGCGTCAAAACCAATTGAATAAATCAACATTTGAAATTCAACCTTCACATCATTCTATTCATTCCTGTATCCGAGTTATCAATAGATTAATAACCTTTACCTTACATTCAACATCGAATTTTTCCTTTCACAGTTTCTACAGACCATGATAAAGATTTCGAATCGAATCAGTATGCTGAAATCCGTTACAGGGCTTTTCCTTGCAGACAACTTAAGGGCAGTAGGGCAATAACTACGAAACAATATCATCAAGATACGATTTATTAAAATTAAAGTAAATACGACTACAAAATAAAAAAATCCCAGCGATATCTAGTACACTTCTAGAATTTAACAGAAATACACTATCGACATGTGAAATCTAATGTTAAGTCATTTGCGTACTAGGTACAGTAAAATACTGACAAACAATAATTTAACCGTCGTTATGACGTAATCAGGCACGAATTTGTACATTGGCAAACATAATCAAACCCAAAATACTTTCACAGTTTGTTTATCGAGGTCCATCGGATCGCTCTTCCACTTTTCAGCTCCTTCCAAAATATCGGTGAGCTCCTCAATGTAACCTACTTCTTTGCAAGGTGACGGTGGTATGATACTTATTATAGGTATTCCTATCTCTTGGAACGAACTCATTGACGAAAATCCACTTTCATCTTCAATAAAGTTTGCAACATGATTGTAGTCGTTCCTCTTGTCCATCGTTCTCGTTTTAGTTTCCGTTTGAGTTTTAACAGTTTCTTCTTTTTGGTTCATTTTAATGCCAGCGAAGTCAGTTTCCAAACCGCAAGAAAGTGGAGAAGACGACACTATGAAATCCGTTAAAGATACATCTTTTACATCTACAAAATTATTTTTTAGACCACTAAATGCGTCCTCGCTGTCATAAATTGTATTGAGGATAAATGCATTAGTTGTGTCCTCGTCAATAAGATTTAAAGTAGAATTCGATTCGTTATGTTCACTGCCACCGTTAGAAATATCATCATTCTTCAAATTGTCATTACTATCGTTGCAATTACAAGAGAGATCTGGTATTTTGGTACTCAGTACAGTATTGGCAAGAGTGATCAGTCTAGATATTTCTTCAGTTATCTTTTGAGAACTGTCCGTGTCCGATGACAAAGATAATTTGGATTGATTCCTGGAAAGCAAAAAATAAGATACCGTTACCTATTTAATGATTCAAATAAATTATTTTAAAGCATCTAGAAGTTTTTTTACCAAACACCGTTGTAGTCTTTGAAACCGTTAACGTTGCTTATGGATTTACTCATTTTCCTTGTGCTCAATCTTTTGCCGGTAGTTAAAGAGTATTCATGTTTGTTAACGTGCAAGACGGAGCGGGATCGCGGCAAGTCAACGCTGTGTGCGCTTGGTGATGCTTCCCTGTGGGACACGGGCTCAGCTGGAGGCCCTGTATCTGGACCCTGACACTCAATATGCTCCTTCACTCTGCTCAGGAAACTCACTACCTGCTTAAGTAAA
Organism: Mamestra configurata; assembly: GCA_002192655.3. Classification (NCBI taxonomy): domain Eukaryota; kingdom Metazoa; phylum Arthropoda; class Insecta; order Lepidoptera; family Noctuidae; genus Mamestra; species Mamestra configurata. Next base: position 55,623 of record NDFZ01005488.1, read on the forward strand.
GCTATGTGCATTTGTCTGTTTGCTTCTGTCTGAAAACAAGTTACGTTAACTTTGGTGAATATTAATATAATTATACTATTATTCACTCTTATTTCATTTATCATTAAATCGCTCATAGGTAAATATTATAATAAATCGCTAATCGCTAGAAATACATAATCAGTGACAGTAAGCTACAATAAGGATTAACTTCGCATTGCATTAGCTATGGTCAATATTTTTACAAGTGAAATTTTATATTGGTGCACCAACAAAATCGCTAGCTTTATTGATATCTGAGGAAGACGTCTAATATTAATACCTGCGTTAACTGCCATTTCAGGGTGTCAATTGCCATGTTCAAGGCGGTTACTTCAGTATCTCGTATGTTATGGTTCTTCATTGGCTTGTCTGGGGGCTTCACGACTTCGCTGCTTTGCTCTGTACTTCTGATTTTGGAAAGTTGAGGACACTGCTCAATTCTTTCTGGAGCCTGCAACAAAAATACATTACATTTAAACACATACTCAGCACAATAAAAGAAACTGTGCCATTGTATGGACTATCATTAGAATCCAATTCAAGACGGAAGGCGATGAATCACGCACTTACAAATAATTTCACTAAACCATCTTAGGGTCAAACATAATAACTGACGTGCAATTATGTGACTCCGGTTAGCTATTAAAATAATCGTTGTCAAACAAAATGAGCCTATCCCGTTCGACGAATTTAATAAAATCGAAGACGAACCTCTAATTGCAGCCACATTGTATAAAAACAAACAATACTGCATCCACAATTATCATCAACCATTTGTGATTGTATTTCTTTGTGCCGTGAGAGAGGTATTGTGCTTTTCAACTGAATTACGCAAGAGTTGGAAAAGAATGATAGTAAAATACATTGAATAAACGTTTTCAATAGCTATGAACGGTGAACGTTTTGTTGCACATTTAACATGGCCATCACAGTGGATACAAATAAAATTACATTCACATATTACTTTATTACGCACCTAGTATTCTGTCAGTCTTCCCTAAATAAGATTTATGCAAAATAGAAAGTAGGTGTGAATTTCAAAAACCACTAGTACCTATATAGAAACGTAGAAGTAGAACTCTTCAAATTGAGAACCTCCTGCGTGTTTTCCGAAGTCGTTTGATAAACAATTGATTCCAACAACGGTCCTCTCTCCGCTTGTTAAGAATCAGCAAAAACTTGGGAGCAAGAGCATATGTGGGTGCAAATGATTGCCAGTGTCACAGTCATCCCACGCTTTTGCCTCGATTCATATTGACCTCTATGCGAACAATGAAAGAGTTGTGTTACTTGCTCCCGTTATAATAGCAACTACAAGATTCTTATCTAAAATGACAGTATAGAATATTGTGCATATGGAAGTCTATGCACCATTACCACTTTGTGGGCCATATACTTACATCTATATTCTCGATGCTAAAATCTTGATATCATCCTCTCTATACCTATTTTATTGCTTTCTAGGAAACTCATAATGAAACTATATGACTGGCTTAACTAAAAATATTTCACTTATCACACACTCCAAGCAACCAGATGATTCTCCAAATTGCATTTGCACCTAGCTTCTAAAATATTATAAATATAAACGAATGAACGCAGAGTTTACGCAGTCACTGATATAATCAATTCATGGACAAACAATAAGTCTTATAAATGTAGCTGATGATGACAATGACAATGACAATCACGACAAAATCGCTGGCCCTACCATTTAATGCACATGAACAGATTGAAAAAGTTCACATTTAAATTGTAACAGTAGGAATTCCACGTGAAACACTGACCGTTAAATTCATAACGGACTCATTATTTGATAAACTATCGTTGTAAATAACTCCAGTGGATTCCAGTGCAGTTGGAAATCTGCCATCGAAGTTTACGGGTGTAGCTTGTATCCTATTTTCGAAACTGTAGTCATTTTCGGTTCCTTCATCTATGCAGGCAAGTTATACGAAAACTGTATGTAGGTCATTTTGTCTAAACGAAGATAGGAATCTCAATTTCAATGCTAGGAAATAGTGAAAAACGGATAAAGTAAGTCAGATTCAAGGTTCCCCCATAAATTTTAAATTATCATAGTTACTGAGTTACACATATATAATTTTATGTTTGTGCCCAATTTAAACCACCTAGTTACGTGTGATGCTTTTTTTTTGCTTTGACGTTAACTACGGCAATTATCTCCCGTTGACGCTGTTAACTAAACGACATCTCAACTAAGGTGCAGTTATTTTTTGTTTTAATTTGACCGTAGCGTTTGACAATGTTTCGAACCGTTTCAATGGTGCATCCCTATACCACCCAGAGTTTCCCTCCTGAGACTTTTTTTAATGGTCACAATTGTTTTTTAGCATTAAAATTTGCTTTTGAATGACACACATCGATAGTGTAGCTTTCTAACAGCAAATTCAGTGATACTAATTGAACACTTCATCCAGATATTATCTACCTTCTACAAACATAAACCAAGAAATAAACGATCCCTCTTTATAATATTATTTTAGACAAATTAATTGGAGTGGCTGCTCTAGATTCGGATAGGAATGTCATTTTCGACTTATTCAGTTGGTTGTTCCGGTCGGCTTACGAGTGTCAGGTGGCGGGTGCTGGGTTCCTCCGGTTTCTCAAGTGTCCGGATCGCTGGCATGGAACCGAACACGCGTGATCAAGGCCACTGGGCTACTATTCTCAATTTACAATATAAATTCCATCATTAATACAGTACGGAGACTGAATTAAATCCACCAGGGGTCCTCAGACGAAGATCTAGGTCGATGTACAAAGGAACTTTTGGCTCCAAAGTTTTTCTTTTGTTTTTCTTTCCATCATTGGTATAAAATGGATTTGTCGCAAAATGTAGATCAATGACATAGGTAGTTGATCCGGTTGACCTTACAAACGTTACCATTTAGGGTTGAAAATTATTTCGATACGCAGCTGTTGTGACCTGTTAACTGTTTAACTTACGAGCGATGCCGAAGCGTATTATTTTCTGCAAAGTACCCCTACAAACAAAACCGCATGAACAAGTCCAGCTAACCATAATGCTCATTTTAAAATTACTACTTTCTTGCCGACAAATAAGTGACATAAAGTTTAGTAACAGTCCGTGACAAAACATCAAACTGCTTACTTCGCCAAGTTCATAAGGTATCATTTTCACCGAGGTTACGTAACTCTGACTCATGGCCCAAAAACTATAGTGCTGTCGGTCAGAATTGGCGGTTGCTTGATCGCGGGTTGCTGTGGTGGGGTTAGCGTTTCAATGAGTCGGGTTAGCATCGCTGGCGGTGAGGCAAGCCCGTCATGCATAGCCGGCGACGCGTGACGCCCGCGTCCGGCCCGAGCCCTCGGAAGCATTAAGCCCTACCCTAACGAATAAAGGGAAACAGTACCGACACACACAGACAGACAGAAATATCTAAACTTTTTAAACGACACCAAAAGCTTTTGTGTAGATGTCACATTTTGGCCCCATAACTCTTCAGAGTTTAGCCACACTAATGGTACTGTTGGCGAGACTCTCTTTGTTCCCTGAGCGCTGATGAGCTGAATCAGTAATTTCTCGCCACAATAGCAGATACGAATGCTCCAATGCAGTTTTTGTTTCCTAAGGTAGTATTACTTGAAACTCTTCGAAGCTAACAGTCGTCGACATGAAAAATAAGGAAATATGGGAACTATCTTCAACCTATCAAAAGATAAAGATAGCACGACTCATACTCCAGGAAATACTGGTAGCCAATGCTTAAACCATTGGCTAGACTAGAGTTCATTCTATAAAATTCTATAACATTATGTGGACATACATCAGTAACCTTACTTCTGTGGCAATTAGAGTGAACAGGCTTCTTCTGGGTAAGCTCGCTCCATCGTCGACTTTGTCTCTGTCATCTATGACCTAGACTAGAGTCAAGAGCAAAGCCATCTCAAATAAATATATATAAGAAAGAGAGAGAAATATATAAGATTGCCCTTCAGGGGCTTCACAAACAAGGCAAATTCGCCATTATTTTTCCACAAACAAGGGGATACATGTTAATTTGTCTGAATGTCCTTCCAATATACGTAACCTAGAGAATAGTCATATGTTGTCAAATAGCTACCACATGGTCTCAATGATGGCCAAACTGACAATTAGGTTTATGTTTGACCACAATCTCACCTGATAGAAAGCGATGATGCGATCGACAACGGAGTACGCTTGTCTTTTAGTTTATTGTTTTCTTTTTAAGGATGGGAAATCATCAAATGACTTCCTCGCTCTGGGTGGAGCGGAAGGGCGTGTTAGACTCTTACTGACTAAAACCCTTCCGGATTCCTCCTAAAGCCCTTTGCGTGGCAGGGTCTGGCCCTAGCGGGCCGCATCTCCTAAGCTGACATCTCAGAAGATACCAATTCAGTCTTGACTTGGCTTGGCTAAAAAATAATTAGCTTGTTCTCTAAGAAACATGTAGGTATCTCTTTAGCATCATACTCTTTGAACCTCCGACAAGTGCTATTGTTTCAAATACACACCTTTGTGAACAACGCATTTAAAACGAGTTGTCTACATGATTGTACGGTTATGTACTTACTTTTCTTGCTTTGTGTTGTATTTATTCCTTGTATCTAGGTGTAGGTATAGTAATACATACAAAGAGGCAAAATCCTACTAATATATTTTTTATTTGAGATGAGTTTGCTCTTGACTCTAGTCTAGGTCATAGATGACAGAGACAAAGTCGACGATGGAGCGAGCTTACCTTACCTTACCATATTTTAACTTTGCATCTGTTTGTTTGGATGTACACAACCTCTATGGCTGAATGGACATAGTACTCATACAAACCAAGTTCTGAATAAGAACATAGCGTAATTTTTACCCCGGTGCTGCGTTCCCGTTGGATAATTTCCGTACCGATCAATAAGGTTTTTTGAATTCAAGAAATAGTTTCTTAAATTTTTGTACCTTATAGTTATAACAAAAGCATGCAATTAGTTGGTTATAATCGGTCTTTTAAAATAAAAGTATGTCATGTCCTATTAGTAGAGGATCCGAGTAGGAGCAGCCTTCACGCAGCCGTTTGATGAATGAAAAGTATTTTGTATCAATATGTTAAAAAAATATAGCGAGTGGATTACTTATCTGAAAAATTTGAGACCTGGTTTTTGGATAACGGTATTATTTATTTATAAATATACATAATATTAAAAAGTAATGAATCCTAATGGGTATATAAAATTCTTCCGTTACTGACTGACTGAGTGAGTGACTGACAGATAACGCACAGCCAAAACGACTGGTCGAAGAAAGCTGAAATTTTGAAAGAACCTTTCTTCTTAGAACGGAGAACTAAGAGAGGATTTCCCGAAATTCCTAAAGGTAACATAACCTTTAAGGTTGACTGTTAGAGAATACCTTACCGCCAATGTACCACTAGTGCTACATAAAGTTCAATAAATACATACACTTCAATCACAATTAGAATGCTAAGTTGTCAAGATATCCTGCAGGCTGTGTACCAAAAAGTCACTCACCTAATTGAAACTAGCCGGTATTGTTATTATTGCGTAGGCGACGCACCACACCAGCAACCTGTCGCCCCTGCTACTGACGCAATACTGCGATTTATAAACCAACTGGTTCTACGAAACAATCTGTCTTCTAGTAATTAAATTCGCACTCAAATATTCGTTGTGACTGTCTTCAAAACAACTTTGGAAATTAATTGTTAACCCAGAATTTGAGTATCGTTATATAAATCCATAAACTTGGCGATTTCAATATTATGATTTGGTTTTTTGCATAATAGATATTAAATCCCTTGTGTTTCCTCCAAGGGTTTAGAATATAGGACACTCACATCTCGCCAGTAATAAACTTATTGGCATCAACCCATTTTTTTTTAATTTCGAGCAGTGAACGCTCGGTTTATTCGCAAGCTGGTTGCCTATAATTAAGTGTGCATTATAGGATACGGTATAAGGTTAAGTGTATCACAGTATTTCTGTAAGGTGTTAATTATTTTGTAACACTCGTTGGTGATCCTTAAATTAAATAAATAAAACCCTAATTACATTTTAATAATTAATTACTTCTGACGAGTCATCATCATCAGTCACCATGGCTAGTCCAAATAATGCCCATACTTCTTCTAAATCTCTGGCTCTTGACCTACCTATTCAACAGTATTTTATCTGAACCAATATTCGTCATTTTCCGTGACTCTACTGCCGGTCGATTCTGTAAACATGTCGAAGTGAAGGCTTGGGTGAAGTGATCACGAAGTGAACTGTCAATCCATATAATCAAGATGTCACGTGATCACTAAGTGAACTATCATTCCATCTTGATTATATGGATTGACAGCTCACCTCCTTCACTTCGACATTTTTACAGAATCGATCGGCTGGTCGCCAATGATGGAAAAAGATTGAGAATGGGATACCACGATATAATATTTCGTCTCCCAGTAGGTAAGCATCTTTTCGTAGGCATTAAACCCATAACTGCTTTATTTTCAGTTATAATTACTATGGTAGTATGGTTGTCTTTTGCAAGCTAACTAACCCCATTCTGCAGCCATAATCGGGCAATAACACTGTTAATTAATTTTTAATGACAAAACCGCTAGTTCATATAATTGCAAACAAGAGGAAGCGAATAGGAACGACCATGTCCATTTGTAAAGACATTATTTTTAACTACAGAACCATAACAAGATTAGTTAGCAGCTAATTGATACGGAACCAAGAGGCAACATTTGTGCAAACCTAATAAAGATGTCGTGGCCATATAGTAAAATTTTCACGACCATTTCATGCTGTGAAGTGGTTGTAAGTATTTCATAAAATGCAAATCCAAAACTGACCATATCTTTTAAACGTCAACCTTTGATAATACCCATATCATGAAGAAAAGCTGATTTATTATTCATTGATCTGTGGCTAGCCGATATTTTCCATTTCATGAAATTCAACCATTACATGTAATTGCCAATTCTACGATATGGTCATGAATTAGATATTCACAGCTCCAGGTACCAGATACTCGTAGGTACAGGTCAGAGTCTGAATTTGAAACCGAGCCCCGTTTATGGAGCAAGGGTATCGCTTAACCTTGCAAATTGCTTCAAGGTTAAGCAACGCTTGCCAAGGCCGGTGATTGGACGGGTGATCATCCATTCCTCGTGTTTCGAAAACCACGCTTAGCCGTTACTCCCGGTTATCATTTGAAGATGTTTGACCGTTGTTATAGTGCTTAGAAGCAAAAATTCTGACACCAATCTCTTCAAAGGGTATCAGAATAACCAGTGTAGCGGCATCATTGCCGAGAAACAATATCGCAATAGAACCGCAACGCCATCTATCCTGTCAGCGACGAACTACAAACGAAATCCTGCATCGCGCAAGCAAAGTTCTCCGTGCGATTTGAACATATACAACAGTCCAAATATCAACTAACTGGCAGTTGCCCACCAGACACAACAACCGTCTGGTCGGAAGATCCTCCCTTTTCAGTGGAGGTATGCGGGACTTTACTCTCTGTTCCGTATACCTCTATACCAGTTACTGGGTAGTGAACGTCAGATAGGCGGTCGTTTCTTGTAAATACTGGTACTCAGCTGGATCTGATTAGACTGGGAGCTAACCCCATCGTTTGGAACAGCCCTGGTAGACCAACTACACCAAAACGCTCGCCCTTTATGTGTTATGGTGGTGCTTCCACGTGAGTCGGCTATCTAAATATGCCAAGGAAATCTTTAAACAGTGTGTGTGGTGAGCATTTCGGTCAAGTATTACAGGAGAAGTGTACGCTTGCCCGAGCTAGAAAATTTTAATTGTTATTCTTGGCTGCACTGGTAGGTGACCAATTGGTTATTGACTGTCGTCTCTAAATTACAAAGTTTCAAAAGTCGACAATATCTTAAACATGAGACTTAAAAAGAACTATCATAGGTACACCTCTGCCCTGTCAATGGTGGGTACCATTGACATACTCAAGGAGCCTGACGCAAAATTATCTTGAAAAGTCCGTATTTTCAATGCTTCTATACCAAAACAAGAGCTCAATCATCTGGGTGTTTATTTACAGTCCAATAAATAAACATGTATTGTCATGTGTCCCATTTACTTAATATGAATGAGGAGCCTCTCCATCATATTGATTTATGAATTATTCCCTACTGTTTCGGTAATCGAAAATAGGCTTCATTAGAAATTCAAAACTATTGCCCTTTGTTGTTTGTTTTTAAACTTGACTGTGTGTACCTTTGTCACGTTTTATAAGCTTCGTCTGGTCATTTTATTTTTTTGAGTTCCCTTTGACCGGCTTTTTCTTAATTAGGGTTCCGTACCCAAAGGGTAAAAACGGGACCCCATTATTAAGACTCCACTGACCGTCTGTCTGTCACCAGGCTGTATCTCATGAACTGTGATAGCTAGACAATAATTTAAATTATCACAGATGATGTATTTCTGTTGCCCCTAAAAATAAGGGTTCCGAAAAAAACATGTTTCTTGTATGGGAACCCCCCCCCCCCCCCCC
>NDFZ01005488.1:64615-194838 GCA_002192655.3 Mamestra configurata
CCCAATACAAGAAACATGTTTTTTTGGAACCCTTCGTGTGCAAGTCCAACTTGCACTTGCCCAGTTTATTTTTAAGAATTTCTAAATGCATGTGAAACTTGGAAAAGTTTTTTTAAGGTGGTTGTGCCATCCCATACAAAAACTTTCCAAAGTTATTAGCATCAAACAGCTGAAAACGTTTACTGCTGGGAGCAGGTCTACTTAGACAGCCAGCTCTTTACTCGCCACAATTTTCTTTAAATCCTACAGTCAATGGTGCAGGCTGTTCGCGACTCTTTTTTTTTGACGTTCCAGCTATTGACCTCAATCTAGCCAGACTGGAAGCGATGGCTTAGGACTACGATAGAACGAGTACCCTGGCGATTCCTGATAAAAAAAACTCTTGCTTAACTTCATTGTTGTCTGCCTATAACCACGGAACTGTGCGAACATAAAAAGGGCATAGGGAAGGAATTTATTAGGAATCAATAAAGCTATACATTTCGATGTCAATGAGAAAAGTGTACAGCATTTTGGTCACGTGACCGATTGGTCAGAGTAAACGATTGTTTACTCTTAGATAATATAGGTGACCAAAGCTTTGGAAAGAAAACGAAGGTAATACATACCTATTGTAGATAGTTAATACCTTACAATATAATTCGAATGCAGAGCGTTTGTCGACAGCTTCATGCGTATGCGACGAAGCTTACGTAACGTGTAAATAAAGGTGGATGCACACGAGGCAACAGATACTACATAGAACAATGTTGTTCGCTAATTTATAAACTTTTTTTTCAAAAAAAGAACGTCACCCCACACTATGATTTCTTCCTGTATCGTGGGTGCCTTTACAAAAATATAAATTTACTTAACTTTAAATCAGCATAGCGCTGTTTGACCCTCAAGAATCTTCAAAGCGCTTAAGGGTAGTTGAGTTAATATATACTAGTTTCTGCCTGTGGCTTTACCCGTGTGAAAGTCGGTAATTACCCCAAGAGAACCAACTCCTAGAATAATAAGTATCGTATTTCTTAATTCAGGGCATAGTCAAGATCAGTGTATCAAATTTCATCCAATCCGATCAGCTGTTAAGACGTGCAAAGATAACAAGCAAACAGAGTTAGTTTCGCATTAAAAATATTACTATGGGTTCTATACCCTTCTACTATATCTTAAGACCAGATAGCTCCAATATTTTATCTTATTATAATTGGTCCATTGAACTTTGGGGTGAATAAAATTAAATTAGATTTATTTTCTAGATAGAAATCTATCTAGGTGCTGAATGAGGGCAAGCAGTCCCACTACCTCTCCCCACGTCTTGAACTTCTTATTCTCATTTATAAATATAGAAACCGTATCTATACGTCCATACTTCAGTAAAAAACATCAAACAAAAAACATAAGTTGCATTGCGTGTCCCGCGTCGTGTCGTGTGACTCGTGCGACTCGTGTGTGATCGGCTTCACCATTCCCCTCACGTTCGGCGTTCGTGTCAGCTTCGTCTGTTTCTATCAGATCCGGTACACCGTCGTTTGTATTATAAATACAAGCGGCATTACGCTGCGGAACTTAGTACGGAGTTTCAAATATAAATTAGGTACTTAATAAGATTACAATAGTCGATAGTCGGTTTAGAGACGATTGTATTGAAAGATGGATTTGAAGTCGTGATGGGATTCCGATTTGTATTCTATGTACGTTTCTGTCAGCTGGTTCGGGAAGCTTTCATAACTCCCGAACCATTTTGAATTTGATAATTCTTCCGATGAATGGTGTTTACCAAAAGAAACCAAACAAAAATGATAAGTAAATTGAACTAATTGATATAAAATAATCTCAAAACAAACCGCAACACGTACGCAATAACTCTTCTAACAATTTAGATGCTCAAAACAAACTAGAGCTAACAAAACAAAACATATTATATAAACATAGGAAACCAACTGGAAACATCTGTTTACAAACACATTGAGAAATAGAGCGAAATAACACTCGGTACACTCGAACGTTTTCTTTTCGTACGGAAAACCCGTTAAAGTGAAAGATCAAGTCACATGCAAACATTTTCATTCAACATGCAAATTATTTATTCAATTAAAGATTTATCGATAGCACGCCTTCTAATTGTAATTTGAAAAATGGTGACTTATCATGTCACGATTGTGGTATTAATTTGTTCAGCTCAAACATTTCGCTTCTACCGGCAGCGTTAATAATCACGGGGCTATACGGTAGGGCCAAGAAACCAGAGAGAAATGTAGATCAAGAATTGACAAGAGGTTAAGGTATATCATGCAGAAAAGAGAGACCTATGCTCCGCAGTCAGGAAATTCGACCTGTGGATGATGATGACGAGGCCAAAAGCTCATAGGTTTTCATTATAATTTGAGGAACTTTAAAAAAACCAAGTTGGGCTGTATCTTATGTTGGCTTTTTTTTCTTTTTTTACGGGGGGAAATTCTCATGTATGTCCCCCCACCCCAATGCGCACCCTGGGGCAGGCGGAGGTGTCTGTCAGACTTTTACTGACTCAAACCACACCGGTGCTCCATCTCCCACCTACGCAGGGGATCGCGGGAACGTATGCGACTTCTGTAATTCCCGGCTTAACGTACGTGGACATGCTGGCAGCACTATCTAAACTTTTCAGATGGCTAATACTGGCAGACAGCTGTCAGTATTACCACGTTGCCGTGAGGATAGATTTAAGGGTCGACTATAGCAGTATGGAAAAAACCAAAATGACTTTTAATGGACGGTGTGAAATTGGATGCAGCCCAATAAGTCATTATCTCAGTAGTCTCTACTGAGATAATGACTTATTTAGGGAAAAAATGAAAGAAGCGTTTTGCCTCGATCCTAAAATTGTGCAAGGGAAAGTGGTGTTGACTGATCCACTGATTTAAAAATCTAGTAATGATTCTGCTGAATCAAATAATTTTGTGTATGCATGTAGCGTAATTTCACTGATGACACCTAACACGTATGCAGCTAGAGGATAATTACCCGACATCTGAGGATAACTGCGCGTGTAACTTAAGACTACAACAATAATATGAGCGTCAGCGTTCCTATTCACTTCCACAAAATCAGGCCATCCCTGTATTCACGACACAGTTCAATCAATGTTCCCTGTTGGTGGCCACCTCGCATCACTGGCGCCAGATATCCGTAATCTCTACCTACTGACTGATAGTATCGTATTACGGCATCATTCCTATAACTGGGTCAGATTTACTTCATGTATGACTTGTTTACTTTCTTCATGTTGGCAAATAATAAATGTTATCGTTGTAGTTTTTTGTTAATTGTCAAGAGATTCTTGGGTCTTCTTTCCAAAGTTATCTTTCATTGAAAAATCAGAGGTATGTTATTTTTACATGTCTTAGGATACTCACCAACCGATTTTGAGGTTCTGTATGGTGTCGGATGTAAAAGAATAGCACCATCCCATCACTTCCCGTGGGTGTCGTAAGAGGCGACTAAGGGACTAATTCGGATTCATTTTGGGTCGTTTATATGTCATATTTTTCTGTGCAGCATTATTTGCCGTCATCTCAATGATCACCTTTCTAATCATTTCATCATTCATCCATCATTTCATTGACCTTTCTCCTCCCTTGTCATTCAAACCCAAAATGTTTTTCTTACAATTTAAGGGATTTAGGAAAGTCTTGATAAGAATCTTCTTAAAACGGTTACGTGTGACCACACATTGTGTTTTCGCGATCTCAGATAATTGTTATCCCATTATATTGATCGACATCGGTCACGATATTCGCCCACGTCCAGAAATGATCACCGTGCGATAATATGCGCATGCGATTCGATATAAAATCGGACGGTTGCACGTATGTGTAGGCGTTTCGTGACGTTATATCGCAGATCGCGGTAAAACTGATCGCGCAAAAAAGGTTGAGAGGTTGGTAACTGGCCTAATAGCAAATTAGAACCACATTGGGACAAAAATATTAGTGAAACTTCGCTGATAAGATACCTAATAACGATACATTAAACAATTTTTTTTTTCATTTGCTACTTTTAAGACAAACCGATGTAAATGTACCTAATGTGACATTTACATCGGACCCAGTAGTCGGCTGCAGAACTACTGGGTCAAAAACCGATGTTAGTGTATAGATATTGCTGAAATGTTATGAGTTTTTAAAATCTTCTAGCGAATAGTGTTCAAAAACAAGAACTAGGTATGTAGTACAGTCAGTCACCACAATTAGCTGACCCACCTTTGCATAGTCGGTTGAGATTTTTTAGAATACGAATCGCCTCCCTCGTATTCCCAACTATAGTGGGGCCGGCTTCCAGTCAAACCGGATTCAGCTGAATACCAGTATTTTACATGGAGCGGCTGCCTACCAGACCTCCACAACCCATTAACTGGGTAACACGGTACTCCTTGGCAAGACTGGTGTCAGATTTTCTGGCTTCTGATTCCGTAACGACTGCCAAAGACAGCCGATGACAACAAATGACAGCCGGGACCAACGGCTTAACGTGCTTTCCGAGGCACAGAGAATTCTCAGTATGTTAAGATGGTCACCCATCCACAGACCAACCTAGGCAAGCGTTGCTTAACCTTGAAGATCGACCCGTGCGGCTGTTATTATTTAGCCACGAGCTCCTCACCTTCCATCCTTCTCTTTTACTTCGTCTATTATATTACGTATGTAGATACTGGTACATGTTACCTCTCACGGGAAGCGACAGTTTCAACTTAAAACGCTCTTGAACGATGTGCATACATCTAGCGGTACCCGCTATTCTCATGGCCTCAGCTGCACCAACATAGCTACTCGATGAAAAAGTGTGTCTCTTTGTAGCTCGATTTAACGTTCACACGGGAAATATTTATAACGCATTATTAATCTGATGCTTATTATAAAGTCGCGTCTGTCTCTTGACAGATAAATGGTATAGTGTAGTGATGGCGCTTCCTGTTGTGAGATTGTAAGAAAAAGTTAAGTATCTTGAAGAAATTCTTATTCTTTATTAGACACACAAAAACGTACAAACATAATAGGACAGCTTATGTACAAAGGCAAGCTTAACCCAGATGATCAACCCTAATCTCTTCAAAATTAGAGTGAACAGGCTTCTTCTGGGTAAGCTCGCTCCATCGTCGACTTTGTCTCTGTCATCTAATGACCTAGACTAGAGTCAAGAGCAAACCCATATTAAATAAAAAAAATGGGTTCTCTAAAGGTGGGTACTGACCGGTGTTACGGGGCGTAATGTAACATGCTACAAAGTGAGCATTCGTGCAGTCAGTACGTGGAAACGACCACGAACATGCGCATGTTACATGGGTTGGTGTTTTGTTTTACACGGATTTTAAGACACGGCGTAACATAACATGATCGCTGCGAATGTTACATTACAGCCCGTAACACCGGTCAGAACCCAGTTTTACAACAAATGTCAGTGCGATAGAAATCTTTATAAATTAGCAAGAACGTAAGTGCACAACAAAAACTTAAAATCAAAGTACTATCAGATGAATGTAGACCCATAGAGTTTTCACAGTCTTCATCGTGATTTCAGCCGATAGACGTCAAATGCCGGCCGTGACTTTATCGAAGCATCGCCTCAACGACCAGACTTGTGCTTCTTGCATCCAGCGATCACCCGCGGCGCGGTGTCGATGGAAAATAGACTTATTAATTTTATGTTTGTCCCAGTACTCAGCAATGGCAACACCGTTCGCTGACGCAGCCATAAGATCCTAACATGTACAGGTGACAGGGCATGCGGCGGACAAGAGGTGGGCTATTGACTGCGGAGAGACCACAAAAACACTGAAGAACCATCCGAGAACCCCCACCTGAGAAGGTTATCTATAGTGCGGTGCGACCGACCTGAGTGCGGAGTCCATTTAGAATTTTCCAGGTCGGCCACTCTTTGTAGAGCCCCTGGCCAGAGTCATCTATTTAAAATAAGAGGAGAAGAATAGACCGCAACCCTTGGTTTTGCTCTAATATATCATGGCAAAACCCTCATAGCATACCACTACGAACTACCATTGCCAACCGCGTCTATCAATAACAAGTTACGAACTAGTTGCTTCTAAAAAACGTAACGAGGCAATTACTGACTGATGGCACCGCATTGCCGATTACCTGTAGTCTGTGCCAAATACAAGCAAGTAATCGATTATCCAATATTGAGCAACTTTGTACAAATTATCGTGCTTGACGATCGTGCCAATTAGGGGCAATAATATTGCGGTTGAGACGTGCTACCTATTTTGCGTACATTTTGAGATTTATTGTTCTCTATTTTGTTGTAATAATCTCTTAGCTTGATGAATATTTGATTTTGGTTTTATGCGTCATTATGTTTCAGGAAGCCGTTTACCTGATGGAACTTCCACGCAAAGTTTTTCCCAAGGTGCTTTTACATACAAAAAAGGAGAGGTAAGTGCAAGGTATACGGGCGGGCAATGTGTGCTAGGAACGCAAAACGACGAATGTCTGAGCCCGTAGATAGCGAACAGAGCCCGCTTCGCATCCTCACAACCGTTTCGATTCACAATGTCGCAAAGCATCTTCGCTCCGCATAAGCTCCTCGCACAGCTTTGGTGAACACTACACAAGTTTTCAGAACGCCGCTTCGCATCCTCACTTCACTTATCTTTGATAGAAAAGCACCCTGAGGGTGAAAATAAATCCTTGCTTTGTGCGAACTCTTTCACACATAGTTGTGGAACCAACGTTAGGCTGTCAGTGAATTAAAATAGGAATTTTATTTAGCAGGTTTGGGTCCCGATAGTTGATTTGTTAATAAAGTCAATGAACCCCTTCGTACAGCTCATGGAATAGACAAATTAATTTATTCAAGAACCCATTGTTCATTCTCCAAAACTTAAAAAAAACCACTACGTAATTACACAACTGGAAACGCCTCTTGCTGCCTACAGCTAACAAGATGCAAAAGCTTCCATTTGACCCCTCGTATTGCTCAAATTGACCAATTTAAGTGTGCATCTAGATCACATTTAAACTTTGCAAGTTCAAAAACCTTTTCTTGCTCCGTTTCTTTTATCTCTAAATAATTCATTGGTCTACGCTCCGCCGACGCGGGCGTCGAAACAATTTGTTGTAGGTGCTTCGTTTTTTATCAGCGAGACAGGTGCGCGGGCGCATGAGTCATCCAGGCCGGATCCAGGCGAGGCGAGTATGTGAGCAGTAGCCACCCATGTGGAACAACTTAATATGTATTTATATCAAGCGCCTTGGCATAGAAAGAGTTTACGCTACGCCAAACATCGACATTTAAAAAAAAGGGTTTTATTGTTTGCTGTTTGGAGGTAATTAATGAACCTTTTGAGTGTCTTTGCGGTTTTTGTTCTTACCTACATAGTTCTTAAGTAACTGCATTTAATTTTGTGCTGATTTAAGCATAATACTCGTGTAGCTAAAGAAAGAGTTGTGGTGAAAAAGACAGCTTTGCCCCCAGCAGTGGAACAAAATAGGCTACATAGAAATAATATTGTTTCGCCAAAGTTGTGGGACGGAAAAGGTTGCTTTAGTCCAGTCGTTTCAACCCTCCGTGTTCCCAAGACAACGGCGTCCTACACGTGGATAACCCCCCCAATATCAAAAAGGGTTACCAACGAAACAAAATGATGAGCTCAAGTAATAGGCTATGTAACAGGTTTTATTTTAATTTCTCAAAACCTAGACAGCAGACAAGACGCAGTTAAAAAAATATTAATTAATAATCTCAAAAAAAAACTGTAATTAACAGAGACAACATTAATTGCGTGTGACGACACTCATAAGTCCCGCCATATTGAATTGAAGCCATCCAGCACAAATTACATTTTGTGTGACAAGGTTAAAGAATAACTTCAAAAGTGTAACTGTAAATAACTTCTCTGTTTTTCGACCATTTTAATTTATTTTTTCATAAATCGTAGTGTTTTAATATCATCTATCAAATATACATTCATTTAGATTTTTCATACTAGTCAAATACCCTACTAAAAAATGGCGGAATACTTCCCTGCTATAAGAAATTTTGTCTAGTTAGAACGATCTCCAGAGAGGCTTAACTCTATTCCTCTATTTTGAAGGACCGTTCGCAGAGTACCTATTGCAGCCGCCGACTGTCAAAAACAATTCTAATTTCCCTCCATTTTGTCATAGACATTGATTTTGAAACACCGGTCTCATCAAGCTTAAAATGACCAAAAAAGATTACGTGTAAAAGTGGTACGTTTAACCTACTGGCAAAATAAATATCACTTATCATTGTCTCTGACATGATATCTTATACCTTTAAACAAGCAATTCTTGTATATATATAATCTGAATCTCGGATGCGGCTCCAACGATTTTCCTGACATACTAGAGAGTTTAGTTTGTAGTATGTATGTATGTTTTGTTTGTTTTTTTCGGGGACGATAAAACGATCTAGCTAGGTTTCATTTTTATAAAACGTTCACCAAAAGCTCGGTCATCCAAATACTTAGGACTTAAATGTGAATACTGTGTACGGGAAGTGGCCTGACTATCCTTCAACATAATTCCTTTTACCTATTCATTTAGCGGGCCAAGGTACACTTATGTTGGCATTTACGAGATGGTGTTCTCGCAAGGTCAATTATTTCCATCCGTTCGTTACGAGATATTCTTTTTCTGCTTTCAGCGTTGCTACGGTGTTTCCTTACTTGAAGGTTGAGGATTATTATCTGACTGATACTGAGCTGATCATAAATCCTTCGAAATTCATAACTCACTGTATTTTATACGAATATCTACACTTCTACACTATTATTATAGAGATTTTTTTTTTATTTGTGTGTGTGTGTATGTTTGTAATGAATAAACTGAAAAACTACTGGACCGATTATAAAAATTCTTTCAGCAATGGATAGCTACATTATCAGCGAGTAACATAGGCTATATTTTATCCCCGTACTCCCACGGGAACGGGAACTACGCGGGTGAAACCGCGTGACGTCCGCTAGTTATTTATAAAGGCGAAAGTTTGGATGTTTGGACGGATTGAGGGATGGTTGTTTGTTATACAATCACGTCAGAACGGCCGAACAGATCTTGATGAAATTTGGCACAGAGATAAATTATAGTCTGGAACAACACGTAGGATACTTTTTATCCCGGTAAAATGTTCCCCTGGGGATAATTTTTGACAGAGACGCTAGTAGTTCATATAATGTGTGTCATCACGCCTGTATTCCGCAAAATATCATGCAAATTTAGTACAGTGAGAAGTTCCAGATGGGTAAAAAACAAAGTCAAATCATTTATTTCAATTAGACCATTAAAAGGCACTTTTGAACGTCAACATTCCATTAAAAACCATGTTCTAAAGTCTACTATCTATAAAAAGTAACCATTAACAAACGTAGATTCTTATGGAGATTGCAGAACGGACATGAAAGTCCATAGAAATCTCAATAATCGACCTGATATTCGAACCAAGAAACACTTGCTATCACTTGACCAACAAGGCAGTGCTTCAATCTTCGTTTTACATTTAATTTAGTTTCAACTATTCCATAATCGCTTAATATCTGTGTGTCTTAAGGGCATGGAAGTCTTCATCTACATTTTATTCCTCGACTAACACACAACCTCATTTAACTTTTTGAAGTGAAAACTTCTTTAGCGGCATTGTGCACTTTTTGGGATGGGTAAAAAATGTTAAACTCGCGTCAGGACACGTGACCTGATCGAAAATTCGTAAGACGGAGGGAAAGTTCTGAAGTGTTAAATTTTTATGTAATATTAATTGTCACGTTTGTGTACGATAGCGCAATAAGTGAAAATTGTATTTTACCACATAAATGATAGTACTTTCATACTTATAATTAAAGCAATTCGTTCGGAATTATTCCCTAACCATTCCAAAATATCAAAAATGCACAAAGTTAATGTTCAAGTTTTCACTTCTCTCGGAGTTTAACCCGTTGTTTATTTTTATTACCAATTAATTCATACTTATTAGTCTGAGGCTGGCCACACAGGCATTGAACTATTACATACTACCATTAGTTATTAGTAACCAGTAACTGCTCGCCGATTTATATCGGCGTTGTTTTTTTTTGTGGTCAGGTGCTTCTACAGGTTTTTGTACTAGATTTAATGCTTGTGTTGCTAATACAGGGTGCATATTTTAGTCAGCAAAGCATGGCATCATCATATTTACACAGTCAGTCGAAGACAGTCTCATCTAAACTGCAGTTTTAGCTGCACGCTCTCTAGTTCTAATGCACTGTAGAGCCAAAATTGTATAAACAAAAGTATGGCACAATAGAAAATACGATCACTTCTACACGATGCCATTTTATTCGCCTTACAACGGCACTCTACTTCATCTATCCAGTGACTACGACACATTAAATAAAAAATAAAAAATTCGTCATGAATATTTCAATGATTAAAAAAATGAAAATATCAATCATTATCATGTCGCATGACGTAGTTTGAAACATCCTGTAGCGAGCACAGTCCGAGCTTTGTGTTCCAAGGACGGCGCGGAATGAAACAGCGACATTGTTTTGATATGTAAACATTATTGACAGGCTGTTCCTAACTCTATTGCTCTATTTATTTTTATTGTACCTATTATCTAGGACCTAGAGAAAAAGTTTTTTTTAATATTTCATTTTCTAGGTAAATGAAATATTAAAAAAACTTTTTACAAAAAAATACAACCGACTTCCGGTGTTTTTTGTTGTTTTTTCGTTTTTTTCACCGACTTCCGAAATTAAAGTTATTTTATACTTTGTAGTGTTTTTTATTTGGAAGTCGATTGTATTTTATTTGTAAAAAGTTTTTTTTTCACTTCTTAGTGGTTCACATGTGCTTACCGGCTGGGCTTCACAGCGTACCGGCGTGATGTTCTTTTATGTACTGGTGTAAACAATAGACAGACATGAGGTTTCAGCAATCCCAGTCCATTTGCTATCATATATTGAGGAGTTTCGTTGCCTATCTCCGAAGTTCTTCATCAGATCTACACCAAATTGAAATGGGACCACTCCGAGAAAGTACTCTTCCAAAAACTACCCAAATGGCTTCAAGTGCGGCTATAAAATTTAAAGAGTTCTCTCTATTTCTCCAGGATCCCATCACCAGATTGATGATCATGGGATCACCTGGGAAGTATACCCTTTCAAACAAAAATCCAAATCGGTCCAACCATCTTCGAGTAATCGAGGTATCGGGGAAATGGACCGCCTTTGCAAGACGACTAAAATGTCACCGTGTAAAACATTGATGTTCTGCTCTGCATCCAGTCGGTACGCCAGGAGCCTGATGCCTGAATATCTGATATAGTCAGTCTTACCTAGGAGTGTCGTGTTACCAAACAGGGTAGTGGAAGATATAAGCACTCGCGTCGTGTAAAATACCGGCATAAATCAATTGCATCCAGTAAGAATTAAAGCCGACCACAACAAGTGATGAAAACACTACAAATGAAGGAGACAGTAATGCCTTTGTATTTTTTCTCCTCCCAGTTATCCCAATAAATAAATATGTAGCCTCCACCCGTTTCATCCCCCCCTAATTGTTGGTGAATGAATTGAAACAGGTGTGTACCTTTAAAATAACATTTAATAGTCGAGCAGAGTCGGAGGCACAGAAAATTTGTAGGTCGTGGGTTACGGTCGTCTAAAGTCGCTCCTGTAGGGACAGGTACTTTTCTGTAGTCCTCAGACGAAGTCCCGACCACCCATATGGCCGGAGGCGGAAGCAGGCTGTTGCTTGGGAAGGTGAGGTACGGCGATGCAGCTGTCGATCGGCGCGGCGGCGGGCCGTACACTGCACACCAGTGGCGTAACTCAAAGAGGCTCGGTCTGCAGCTACTCCAGTCGTTACACGCTGGAATTCTCGTCGTAGCATAAATTTTCTATGCAGCACGAACCATGTTGTATATGACTACAGTATATACGTCCTTCCTAGTTCCTATATACGCTGTTATAGGGATAAAAAATATGGGACTAGCGTGCCAGGTGTTATTAATTTAATTCGTCTAATAAAAACTATTCGTGAAAAATAAATTACTCTTTGTTCTTGTTTTTAACTACCAATCAGTTCCGTGTTGCATTTTAGCCAATTATTTTTCAGATTCTGGAAGCTTGGTCTATGTAGACTACGGCTCTATCTCAGAATAAAAGAAAGCCAAAGATCCGTGTTTGCGTGGTATTATGCGATTTCCTTTTTATGTGTCTTAATAGTAATTAAGTTTTTATTTGCAATAAAATGTGTTACATAAATTTTGATGGTATAAACATTCCGCCATACTAACATGCAGCTTTATATATCACTAAACATAAAAAGGTTGATGATCAGAGCCGAGATTGAAAGACCAACTTGCAGTATAATATATGAGTACAAGGAATTATATAAATTTTGACAAACAGTGACACTTTTGATAGTTTTATAAGAACAATTATATTATTAAAATCTAGTCCCGTGTCTCGCGACGGTTGACAAGGAAAAGAAGAAACGCTAAGGCTTATAGAAACTGATCCTCGTAGGTAGGTACAAATAGGCGATGGTCGAGTTATTTTTTTCGGCAAAACTGGGAGACAATGTCGGCGCAATGACGTGTAGGGATGTGCCGAATAATAAACGCGACGATCGCGTATACGGACACTTTTAGTGACATCACACGTGTATTGATGTCACATTAACAAGAGGTAGAATGACCCTTTGTTCTGGAGGGCATTTTTAAGTTATTGTGATGATGGTTTGTTGGTTATGCGTCAAGTATTTGAACGTGAAGAAAATGATGATTAGCAAAATGTCATGAGAAAAGTTTTTAGAATAATATAAATAAAAACACAATCCTCTTCGAAAGATTTTCATATATTTATATCCCGTTTTTTTCCCGAGGACTTACGTTTTTAAAATTAAAATTAAATTGATATCCCTAATTTATATTTTGTAATTGATCCCAAAGATACAAATCAACACGTAAACGGAACCCCAAATCGCTGAAATATTTCAGTTACGCCTTATTTATTATGTACAGACAACCTCAAGCTACCCGAAACTGTGAAATTTTCCCAATCTACCTTGAACCTAATACTTTAACGATAAAGTTGAAAATCTATTAAAGAAATTTGACAGATTCTTGTAGCTTGATGTATTGGCGTCTGTACTTACTGGAAAAATTGGCGGGACGTTACACGTTACAAACCAGAGTAGAGGTCAAATCACCATTATCGAATAAAAATTACCACTTTAGCAGTTATTTGAGCCAAAATTACTGAGAACATTTTTATAATAAACAATAACCAAACGTTCAAAAATGTTCCGATCGTCGATTGAAATTCCGTCGGAATATAATGTTAGTGTATTTTTTGCCGTATATAACAACATGTTTCATAAACAATAAATTACTGATTGATAATGACGTTAATTACAGTAGTTTAAAGCCAGTATCTATGATATAGTTTTAATAATTTAATATTATTTAATAATTTAATAATTTAGTTTAAATAATTTTATCTAATTTAATTGAATGTAATCTACTCTAATCATTTTATTCTAATTATTAATTTTAATCTAATTATTATCTAATTCTAATTTAATTTTGTGATTATTTTATTTTTATTTTGTAGGTATGTAAACCTAGTTATATGTGCATGCTGTGGTCTCCTATAACTGAAGGAGCACACTTGAGTGAACCACTGTATCACTGTGTTTTATGTTAGATGTGTGTATCTTTTGTTGGAGATCCAAATAAATAAATAAATAAATCTAGTTTATGACTTACTAACTGCTGCCCGCGGCTCTGCTCTCGTCAATGTTGAATATTATCCCAAGTGGACACGGGGCATACTCCCGGGATACAAAGTATCGCAAGTACTATTCCAGTACATGGTCTACCCGTGTGCCAAGTTTCGAACAGCCGTTAATACGTGAAGAGGTAACAAAAAACTCATTTTCGCATTTATAATATTAGTAAGGATTGTGGGTCTTGGAGAAAAATCGTATTTATGATCTGCTAGATCTTGAACATAATTTAAATATATGGTACCCATACTTCACAGTTGGATGAATCTAAGAGGAAAGGCGTTATAAACGATCTTGCAGCGATAGTAGACGGTAGATTTGTCCGACCGATACTATTACGGAGCCGATAAGGAAATCCAATAATATTATTGATTTCAACATTACGTGCATAAACATTTTGGATGAAATGCTTCAATAGATTAAAAATAAAAATAAAACAAAGGCAATAGGCCAGAATCGCGTCGCATTTGTAGAAAAAATCTTGATCGCAGTATTACGCCGCCTACACATTTGAAAGTGTTTGACATTCCTCAGACGACCTCAACGACGGAAGTGCTACGGTTATCCATCGCAACTCAGCAGAAACTAGGAAAATGGTCGTCAAAATCGGTAACAAATATAGTTTACGATTACCACGACGTTTTATGTTGACAAGAAGCGTTACGCCTTCTCAGGGCTTCAAAAGGTCTTCGGCGTATCGTAATAAGCAGAACGTACATAAGTAGGTACCTAGACTCCTGCCGACCGTAGACGTACTAATGACCTATTTTCCGGTCAACCACCTGAAGGTCGAAGATGACACTAAATAAACCGATTGATCGATTGTCAAATATAAAAACAAACGTGCAAGAACTGTGTCAATCTCCAAAATAATCATTTAGAACATTGACTTGGTTGACAGGAATAATGAGCGCAGCTTGAGCTAATGAAGAGGTCGTCATCATCATTTCAGCCGAAGATCGTCAATCAATCAATCAATCATTTATTTATTTGCAAACATGGGTATTGGTACATAGATGTTCTATTTTACATAGTATAGTTCTCCATATTTTACCGTCGCAAGGACATGCAAATAATATTGAATTCACAAATTAAAATCAAATAAATAATAACTATACAAATTTAAATCACAAAAATTATAAATGTCAGATTTAGTTAAATAAATGTCATGTTAGGGTCACAATAAAACAATAAAAATGTCGAACTGGTTACGCTAATAAAAATTATAAATGTCAAATTTTGTTCAATAAATGTCATGTTTACATTACAATAAAAAAATTAAAAAAATAGATATCTGAAAAATGTCGGAGTGAGATGATACGAAATAAAATAATAAGTAAGGCAATTGGAATAAAGGTATGTCAATCAGGTTATGCAGCAATAATAATAACAAATAAGTCAATCAGTCAGCGATTCATCATTAAGGAAGTCGTCAATCGCGTAATATCCTTTCTCAATTAATATTTCGTTAAGCGCCCTTTTAAATTTTATTACAGTCATATTTTTTATTACATCAGGTACTTTATTATAAATGCGCGGGGCAATACCAAAAAAACTTTTCTTCATTAGCGCGGTTTTACATTTTACATGACATACCTGGTTTAAATATTGAGTCCGTATCGGATTAATTCTGACTTCCGACAGTTTTTGAAATAATTGTGGATTGTTTTTTACAAACAATGCTGTTTCCAAAATATATAACGACGGAAAAGTTAAAATTTTTAAAGATTTGAAATAGGGAAGACAGCTATCTGTTGTTTTTAGACCCAACATTAACCGTATATATCTCTTTTGCATTCACAATACTAGTTCCTTATCAGTTGACTGCCCCCAGAAAATAATACCATAACGCAGAACAGAGGCAACTAATCCATGGTAGGCTGTTAAAAGAGCCTGACTGTTGACTTTTTTGAAAGTTGAAAGAGAGCATATGCAGATTTACTAAGTTTTTTGCAAAGGACTAAGTTTTTCGTCTACTTTTGGACACAGGCCTCCGAGATTACTGGACCTAAGCGTCGACACATCGACCGGTCCTGTGCTTTTTGAATCCAGCGAATTTCAATAGCCCTTGCCAGGTTATCGGTACACTTTGTGGAAGACCTTCCAACGCTGCGTCTACCGGCCACCAGCCAACACTCTCGATTCTTTTGACCCGATTCAATCACGCGATGAAACTCCAAGCATAGCCCTCCCCACTGAACAAAATTTCTTTTTTTGTGTCCAAGGTTATTTAACTCATTCCAAGGGGGTGAAACTGCATTAAACTCTCGGACTTTGGCTCATTCTGTTTCAATATCAGGAGGCACGATCCCTAACATCATCTGCCTAGCCTTTTCCCAATTATATTGAGGTCGGCTTCCAGTCAAACCGGATTCAGCTGATTACCAGTATTTTATGTGGAGCGGCTGCCTACCAGACCTCCACAGCCCATTAACTGGGTAACACGGTACTCATTGGTAAGACTGGTGTCAGATTTTGTGGCTTCTGACTATCCGTAACGACTGCCAAAGATCTACAAATGACAGTCTCCAACGGCTTAGCGTGCTTTCCGAGGAACGGCGGAGTCTCGGTATGTTAAGATGGTCACCCATCCACAGACCAACCTCGGCAAATGTTGCTTAACCTTGAAGATCGACCCGTGCGGCTGTTATTATTTAGCTACGAGCTCCTTCCGGCACGATCCCTAACAGTGGGATATAAATATTAAGTACCTACTTAAAACTTGATATTGGTTGGTACAGTTGCAGAAGAACTCACAAAAAAGAAACGAAAAACACCCATGTGGGAATCCAACGTGAAGTACGTTTATGATCAACGAGACTGTCAAAACCTGACTGTCAAATTGTAAAAAAATAAGAAGTGCAAATAATACACACGTACTCGCATATACCAAAGTAAATACTGTTGGCATGTCTTGTATAGTTCCAAGAATATAGATCGCAGATACCGCATCGTGTGCACCGTTCATTTTAACAATAGTAACAGTTGAAAAAAGTGGTAAAGAATCTCCTTCTTTTAGTTGGTTATAAAAACTGACAATGGATTGCGTACCGATAGATTGCTTTCCCATCGACCGATAAATGATTACTGTTTACTGATCATCTTCATATACACTACTGAAACACTGTTCAAAATTATGAGATTTTCTTTTTGTTTCACGTAGGAGGTAACCTTTGGCAGTACGTACACTACGGCGGAGCGCAGGTACTTTTAACCCTCTTGATTAAGATAAGATTGAGAAAGTTAAGCATCTGATATCTTCATTTCTTTTTGGTAGCATTTTGAGAGTTTCTGCCTCATATTCCAATTTTTTTTTTCTTCATGCACTTAAAATAACGTCAATCTTGAATCGAAAGTAAACAAATGACGATCTCGTAAATCGCCAAAGAAATTGAAAATGTTAAAAACTAACGTCACAACCAAACTATTAATAGCAGTGCCTGTCAGTTCGACTTTCGGCACAATCTTATTACAAACATATTATAAAAACTAGTTTTCAATGACTACAGTTTTTTGCAGAACGGTCAAGTTATCAAACTCGACGATTACGAGTCGTTGAACCGCGGTCACATACCTAAGCGTTTATTTGGTCACGAACTTTTCTTATAACCTATACATGATTATGTTATAATAACTTTATAAGCTTTACAATGAACAATATTGTATTTATAAAAGTCGGGTCGAGATGGGCAGACGACATTGACGCTATCGTTGTGGCTGAAACTTAAATCAGGGTGGCTCAGGAGCGTGGGACTTGGCACGGCATGGAAAAAGAGATACCCAGCGAAGGATGAAGTCGAACTTTGGATGATAATGATGAAAAGTCTGTTTATTTCGATGTTTGTTAATTAATCTGACTTCAACGGCTGAACGGATTTGGATGTTGACATAGGAAGAGATGGGCTGGAACAGGACGTAAGTAATTTCTTTACCTCATGGCAGGTTAATTTCCGTGGAATAACTTTAAATTCACTGCATGTTTATTCATAGGTATTACACCGTAATAAAGATCCTATAGTAGGCGCCAGATAATAGTGGAATAACGGTCATTGACCCACCTACAATTATTGACATTTTTAATTTGAAAAACGGAATTAATGACACAAAGCTGTCCCGAATCATCATCTCTCGTGATCCTTAACATTGTCTAATAATGAAAAACGATTCATATTTAATTGTTCAGGTACCTATGAACAGTTATTAGGGAAAGGTCAATATACTTTATTCCACATTTATCTGGCGCCTACTATAGTGAGTTCATCCAAGGTGAAAGGAAAATAGTAATAAAAACTAACAACATCTATTTGTACTGCAAGCTCAGTTATAACAAACTAGCTTTTGCCCGAGACTTCGTATGCATATCCCGTAGTTTTTTCCCGTTCCCATAGGAATTTCTCGTTTCTTTATAGCCTATAGCATTCCTCGTGAATGTAGCTATTGTATATAAAAAGAACTTTCCAAATCCGACTAGTAGTTCCAGAGATTTGCGTGTTCAAACTAACAAACAAACTCGTTCAACTTTATTATTAGTATAAATATGAGAACTAGTAACGAGAGACCATTCCTTGTCATAACTACTACTTATTCTTTTACCAACCAATTTACGTTTCTTTCTCAATATTAATGTAGAATATTGAAATTACTAATTGGCATTTTTTTCTGACCCTGAAGGACCATTTCCAGAAAGTGAAGATCTTATTTTGAGAAGGGATTGGGCCTGGAAAATTCCCCCTTTCCAATGACGTAACCTGATATCTCATTACTCCACCTTCAAACTCTAAGGCAGTTAGTTTTACCTTGGCTAATAGTAAAACACAAAACAAAGTGTATCTCGTGTCTACAACTTGTAAGTACTTGTAACAGCCGGTCGATGACCTTGGCCGTCGAGCAATGAAATTAAACAAGAACAATATTTTCGCACGCATGCTCTAAGAAATGACTTAATGAGCCATTATCTTGTTCGTAGCTAATATTCCTATGTATTTTGATAAGTATACTAATTAGGTAATAAAATCATTTTATTTCGGACCACTAACGGCCGGTTTCAATAACGTATCTCTAGTAAGTACACTATCAGTAGCTGAAACGTCATGTTACAAAGGCAAACATGACGTTTCGGATACTGTTGGTAGCTAATTTGACAGTTGGTTAAAGATAGATACGTTATTGAGACCGGCCGTAAGAGATCCATAAAATTGTTAGTAACAGGTTTTGCACTTAAACACTATTGTTAGTAACTTAACTAAAGACGAATTAATGAGAGGACCACCCAGCCACTAGCAACAACGACATACTAGGGTATAAGTCTTCTCACTAACTGCCTTACTATGGTGGAGGAGGTATCGGCCACCACAGCCTTCAGGATGCTATTGTGACTGCCCCTCATTCTGCTCAGGAGCGAGGCCGTTTTCTTGTGGATGATGGCATGAAACCCATCGGTATGGGTCACCGCGAACATTTCAGAGGCACTGCAATATCGAGACAGCCGCAACAGCATCCCAAACACATTATTATATTGGACGCGCAGAGCATCCAGCGATCTTTTCGAGTAGTTGACCCAAAGATTACCGGTGTAAAAACTCTGTCATGCCATGGACAACTGCTGAACTTTGTTCTGTTTGTCTATGGTGTGATCAGAGACACGTTTCGGTTAATGTCCGGTCCAGACAGGGGCTGGCAGTGATGTGGGTGTTTTTTTTTTTAGTTTTTATTTATTTTTGTTATAATTATTGTAGTTGGTAAGTTTTTTAGTTTTTAGTGTTCTGTGCGTTTTTTCCCGGCAGAATAAATTGATTTTCTTTCTTTCAAGATACTTAAACTTTTTCACTTTACGAATTGACGTACCGTTTATGGCAAGTTCGAATGCTTACTTTCCCGGTACTTACCAGCGAACCCAAAAGACCATATATATTCACATTTATTGGCATTATAGACCGTTATGGTGTTGGTTTTGTTTTAACTGTATTTGGTTGAAACGACAAGTTTAAATGTTGTAGAGTCAGATTAGTTTCATTTAGATAACTAATTATCTAAATGAAACTAATCTGAGAATAGGGAACATGCATGCATTTTTTTTATTTGCAAAATAAAATACTTTATCTCTAGTAAACAATTATGAAAGAATTTTTAAAATACCTTCATAACTGATGAAGTTTTTTTTTTCTCTTTATTTTTAGTGTAACTGATGAACTTATTTAGCTTCAAAGTTGACAATTAGAAAGAGAAGTCCGATACCAACTCTGACGTCAAATACTATGATGCCTATACAGCTGCCATAGAAAACAGCGTTTTCGCGAGAGGGACAGATATATTTGTTTAAAATAGTTATATCTCGTTTTTGTTTAGGTCAATTCCGATTCTTTTTTCATTGTAAGTATTATATTTTTGTATACTTCTAGATAAACTGTTTAGATAATACAAAAAAGTTCATGCATATTCCCTATTGAGTCTCAGGCGTCAAAATATCATCCAAAAAGGTTGTTCCTTCTCATTCCAAAGGTCTTCAGATCATTTTCCCAAATATGTTGGCACTGGTTACTAGTCTAATGAAGCTGAATGCACCAGTATTTTTACATGAACTGACTGCCTATCAAATCCCACAACTCACTGGGATACAAGATACCCAGGTCATTAACAGACTTAAGGGTTTCTGACTACCCAAACCGACAAAGACCTACAAATTATAGCCAAGACTGCTAGCAGTACTAGACCCTAGGATCTAGTGGTATCTCACATTTCCAATTAACCCCACTGATTAGCTGAGTTGCCACCAATCCTTCGTGGTTTCGAGCCAAAGGACTCACGTGAACACTTGTTTGTAGTTTTACTACCATTTTCTTAACGTGCCTGCTATTTCAAGATAACTAGGTATATTTTTGAGGAATTTGTTCGAAAGAGTCACCGCGGCCCTGGAACGCAAAGGGCTTTAGAAGGAACAAGGATGGTTTTTTAGAAGTCTGACACGCCCTTCCGCTCCACTCAGAGTGGAAGAAGTCATTTAATGATTTCGCATCCTTAAAAAAAAAATAGATATCTATATTTAGCGTAGTATGTATGTCACCAGGACAAAAACTGGACATCAAACCTAGTCATATTCAGTCTGGATCAATTAAATTAAATGAATGTGGTAACTTGCTGTTTTTCTCACAGTAAGATACCCAAACCGGTACACGCGGATGCTGATTGCCAAGTTATTACAGTTTTTCTTGTAACTGCAGTGTAACAAAAACTAAAACGAGAGAAGTTTCAAACGGCCTTGTTCATATTTCTAGGTAACACGGAGACAAAAGCTTTCAATTTATTTGAGGAATCTGGGCTATGTTGGTTCCACGAGTCGTTTTGTTGTAATGCTTAATTAACTTTGTTGTAGAACCAGTTATTTAATTCGTCATCTACGTCTGGGTTGTTTTATTTTATTTGTTAAGATTGTTTATATCATGTGTTAGCTTTTACACTCGGCTTCTCTCCCATGGCCAATCCGTAGCCCAAAAGCTTTGTATTATGATAACGTCATAGCCTATTTTTTTAAGGATGGGAAATCATCAAATTGCTTCTTCCGCTCTGGGTGGAGTGGAAGGGCGTGTCAGACTGTTACTGACTATAACCCGTCCGTATTCCTTCTAAAGCCCTTTGCGTTCCAGGGCCGCGATGACTCTTGCGAACAAATTCCGCAACAACGTCATAGCCTACCTACGGTACTCAGTGATAGTATATCTTTCTATCAATTAACGATCAGATCAGCCGGACGATTCTGTAAACATGTAACAGTGAAGGCTTGGGTGAAGTGATCACGAGGTGAGCTGTTAATCCATATAATCAAGATGGAATGACAGCTCACTTCGTGATCACGATTTACAGACAAATTGTCAATTTTATCTCATTGTGCATTAGTTTAATAATCAGGTAAGCGAACCAGTAATATAGCAATGTTGTCATTAACATGGCTCTGATTTCTTGGTAACATTCTCTCAGGTATCGACGTAATATTTAGCAATAGTACTTGAGTATCAAATGATATATCTTAGGAGTCCTTCATTATCAATTTGACTTCACTGCAACTATCGAATCTAAACTAATATAATAAAGCTGTTTGGCGTTTGTGTTTGTTTGTTTGAACGCGCTAATCTCTATATGTATATGATAGCCACTTTCATGCGGAATGCTATAGGCTACACGGGGACGGGAAATTCCTACGGGAACAGGAAAAAACGGGACAAGCGTGTACGAAGTCACGGGCAAAAGCTAGTTTAAGAATAAATGAGTTGTTAATAGTCATTCCATTGATTGCCCGCTTTTCTATTGATCGCCACTGTTGATTCTTACTCTCAGGAGTTGTAGTCGTTGCCAGGGTTGCGGAATTTGTTCGAAAGAGTCACCGCGGCCCTGGAACGCAAAGGGCTTTAGAAGGGACACGGATGGGTTTTAGTCAGTAAAAGTCTTCCCATCCTTAAAAAAAAGGAGTTGTAGTCGTTGGCAATAAAGGCTTGAAAATCCGCTAAAAACAAAAAAAAACATCTCCGGGCTGAAAAAATGGTCAAGTAGTATGGGTCCTAGACTGAATAGCAAGGAATATGATGGGTTTGGGTCGTGCTCATTATATTGAGCAGCGGTGGACTGGTAGACCAGTGGAAACAACCAATTTCCTGGTGTATTGCGTGACTTGAGTGTGTTGGTAGGTCATGGTTCTGAACCCCAGCAAGCGCTTTAATTTATATTATCAATTTCAATTTACTCTTTCTCTCAGAAAAGATACATGTTTCCCAGCAATGGGAGCATTCAATGATAAGAATAACTGATAAACAGCAAAACATCTGGCTCACGTTAGCATAGAAGTGGAATAAAGTAAAACAGTTAGGAACAACATTCACGACAACTAACAGTTCAAAAGATTGTAATTGTATCACGTAACGGATTGCTTGCTTCTCAACAAGCTCATAATAAAGTGGCTAACGTGGAAAACGACCCTAGGAACATTGAGCATTAAAATCTTTTAAGTTAAGTTAACAGTAAATAAGTTACTTCAAGGCAAGCGTGCTCCATTGTCGACTATTATCCGGCGTTGCCGCTTTTAGCTTTTATACTCTTTCGAGTAAAAAAGACACATTGTCACCTGCCTAGCCTTTTCCCAACTATATTGGGGTCAGCTTCCAGTCAAACTGGATTCAGCTGAAGACCAGTATTTTACGTGGAGCGGCTGCCTTCCAGACCTCCACAACCTATTAACTGGGTAACATTTGGGTAACTGGGTAACACAATTGATGGGTTACCTCAGTAGCAGAAGTACCGCTTCTGGTACTGAGGTAACCCATCATGTCAAATAAAATATATGAACAAACATTTGGCTTGTTTGCTTGAAAATTAACCCTCACCTTTAAACGATTCTGTAGGTACCGCAGTATAGAAGCCTAGACAACGTGGCACTATATCACCAAAAGAAAAAAAAATCGAAAAGTCCAGGGTCCAACACAAACAAAAAAAAAATGACAATCCTAGACATTTTGGACTTTCGACAACCGTTTTGCTGATAGAATTTTACTTTGTCTAGAGCCCAAAGTCTCACCATATAAGAACCTAATTTTGCGTGTGTGGGGGCGACAAAAAATGCCTCCTGATTAGTCTGCTCGCCTAGTACCAAGCTTGACAAAATGTTAATTTGATCTCTGTGATTCTTTTCTCAGCATAGGCACTTCTGACAATAAGTTTTGTAGTGTTGTAGTTGTAGAGTGTACTTAAGTAGAACAGCTGTAACGCGACTGATCCGAGAAAAATGCATCTTCAAGAATACAATAAGGCCATAAACGGACGTTTCGCGTAGCGGCCGTAGTGCGACTCTGTCATTAAAACTTATTCTTATTAAAGCCTTATTATGTCTTCAATGCGCCTGAGCAAAAATTACGAGTAGGTATGCAAAAATATAATACTGTCACCGAACGGAATTCGAGGCCATCGATCCATTTACCTTCTGATCGCAATCCGTAGGCGTCTGCCCACTTCATCTGACTAACGTCTGATAAACTATCAGTCTATCGCTAAGGAGTTTATCTCACTGTTATCACTTTACCACGGTTACGTGGGAACCCAGTGAATATCGTGAAGAATATCGTGCTAGTTACACTTTGTAGGAACTCATAAATAAGGTATGCAGATTAGCAGAAACTACACACAATACCCGACCAATAACGACCCGGACCGGAAAGACCATCAAGCGAATGGGCTTCTGCAAGTCAGATAGAGGTACTCCAGTGGGCCACAATGCGATTGCGGAGCTACATCCCTCAATGTCTCACTTCTTGACGTGTTATCTGTGCAACAACACCTGCACTCTAAAAGACCTCTACGAGGCAAATGATAATGCATCGAAGTAGCGGACATCGATACGACGAAGAAGATGAAGTCCGATACAATTATGTATATAAAAGAACAAATCAGTTTTTTAGTACAATTAATGTTTGCATGTAAATGTGATGAACATTTTCTAACTCTGAAATATTTAATTTTCTACTTCTAAGTTCCCGTACAAGCTGTTTAATAAGTAAAATTTATTTATAACCTCTTAAAAGGCGTCTTAGAAATTGGTGATGGGAAATTCCTGGTCATAGTTATACTGCTTGTTCTACTTTTGAACAAGGATTTGGTTCTTTGCTATTGTATTTTCGACATCATTATAATATTTAAAAAAAGACCTTTGTTACCTACCTACCTTTGTATGCAGTAGAGAGGCCTGTCACACCAGCGTCAAGTTGCCTATTTAGGCAAGTATCGAGAATTCTTGACCCGTGCATATATGTCAATAGGGTCAAGAGTGTCAAGTGTCAAGACTGGCCGGTCTGCACAAATCAGAGGAGACATTTTAATAAAAATTTATTGGTATCAGGGTTGGTTCATTTAAAATCAATTGGGTTTTTATTATTAGAAAGTCAACGTCAAATCACTTGTTGCAATTTGAACATTAAAAGACAGTTTTGATCGTCATCACTTACAGTTAAAAATACACAAAAATAATAAATTTACCAGTTGTCCACTCAAATTGTGAAATACTTACGCGTTATTAGCCGTGATTGGTTGAATGAGTTTTCAACAGCCTTGCATCTTCCCGGTATGAGAAGAGGCCTTTGCCCACTTAAGGGATAGTAATTATAAAGTCTATCGTAACATTTTTATTGAGTAAGACCGCAACGGAAGTCGTAATAAATCATTGAGCGAAAATTTTCTCTAGTCAAATCCATTGCGATACAAGACAGACACTTTTTAAATTGCCGGCAATTTGTAAAAACAAATAACATATGAATTCATTACACATCCAGCATATTCCCAAAGAGTTCATATTCGAAATTGAAATAAATTTTTGATCGGCTGCTTTCTTACTGGCCTGTTCTAGAAACTCAATGTAACCCGTGTACAGGCTGTATAGTAACTAAATAATATTTAAAAACAAGGTCACGATCTGTGACTTAGGTACTTCTAAATCACGCAACGGATTTTGATACGCTTTTCATTCGTCAAATCGTTGAGCTCCTTAAAGATCTAAGTTTGAGCTACACGATAACTGACAAATGCTTGCATTGTCTGGACGGGTCCACTCAAATCTGTGTGGTACTTTCCTTAAAAGACCACTTGGTTCTCATATGATTTGACCAGTACGATTGCATGGACTTTAAAAGAGACTTTGACCTCTGAGTTTGTTTCGGTTTTTCTTCTCAGCGTAGTCAGCTTGGAAACACCGGCCTCATCTAGTCTTAAAATGACCAAAAGAGATTGACGTTTAAAAGTGTTATGTTTAACTTTCTTACAAAATAAATGCAGGTTTCTATGTATAGGGTGTTTCAGAAGTGCGTGGTCAAGTTTAAGGGTATATTAAAGAAAAAATAAAACAATTTAAAAAGATTGATTTTTTTCATAAATTCGACCGAAAATATCGAAGAAGCATTCTGATTTGAAACATTCTGTATAAATTGTAGCCGTCCACAATTCCGGGCGATTCGCTAGTGTTAGATAAGTTGAATAATATTGTAAGTATTTTAAAAGCAGTTTTGCGTTGTTTAAGCATTTTCTCCTTGCCTTTCCTTTCTAACCAGTTCTACGAGGGTGTGCATCAATGAATAACAATGACTTTTAGTTGGTACCTACCTAAAGCATTTTGCATGTTGACCTGTGGAGACATTAAGCCCGCTGTCTGAATATTCCATTTTTAGAAAATATTATTTTTTATTTAGTACATTGTTACGAGCTTGGGGTTCGTGACAATAAAAACAGCCGATTAAATAACCATAATGACACTTTAATTTAACAACACTAATTATAACTTTTAACTCACTAATTATAGAACACAACTTCACCACTGATCACTTTAATCGCGCTTAAAGTTCGCTTCCGAAGTATTGGACGTGTCAACACCGACAAAAACACAAATCCTAAGAAATATTTAAAAAATGTTCAGTCCAGTTTCATTGGAAAAATTTATTTCAATAAACCTTTTAAAAACCGTTACAAATTAAAACGCCACGCTTGATACCAGGAATGCCAACCTTTGGAAACAACCCTAGAGAAACACTCAAAAGGTCATAGATAGATTTTTTTTTATTTCACAACAGGTTCGCGGCAGCTGGTTACTTAATCGACGTAGCATTTAGCACCGGCGACGACCTGCGACCCTAGTAACTCGCCTAGCGACTTACCCACTAAATTGCCCAACGAATAGCGTTTCTTTTTGAGATACACTGGCGAATGGTGTATCACCTTACGTCATTTATCTAGATAGGTAACGCACTAGACCAGAATAAAGTGTTTCTATGTGTCTGTTGCAATTAGGGACAAATATATGTACACTTGGATTCTTGGATCTTTACCTATGACCACGAATTTACCGTCTTGCAAGTAGTGAGTAGTGCCAGATCACACGGCATTGCGCCGACCAATCATAAACAATCTCTCAAATATCACACATCTCATTACTTGCTGCAATCCGTAATACATTTTGAAACTAAGTATGGTACATAATATCATTAGCCGTGGTCAATTTGAACCTATTTTTCAAAGAATTAAGAAATATCTTGAGTATGCAACTTTAAGTTTCACACGTTTATTATTGTTATGTCTCATTTTACTATGGATAACCTTACACTGCATCCCACGTGTTGATATATAATCAGAATTAAGTAGTGAAAGAAATACATTGAGGCATTCATAAAAAATATCAAATAATTGATCATTTAATTTAGTTATCCTTATTTTTTAATAATGTATCATTGCATTTAAATGCCTCTAAAAACTGTAGATCCTCTAGGTAACATAATATTGCGAATAGTTTCAAGAAAAATAATTTTACGAAAGTGCTGTAAATCATTGCGCGTTCTGTAAAACTAAATAAAAACAACTTTAAACTAATTACTAATGCTCGTTATTTATTGGACAGCTGATGCGATGATGAGCTGCCATTCAATGTATCTGCAGTTAAAAATATAAGTAAAACTTCGGTAAAAAGAAATACTACATTTTCCTTACCGAACTCAATTTTAAACTAAAGACACATTACACCTTTATGTGTATAAAATTGTACACATACAAGTAGCCATACAATTGAATACTCTTTAATATTTAGGTACAACACATAAGTT
Organism: Mamestra configurata; assembly: GCA_002192655.3. Taxonomy (NCBI): domain Eukaryota; kingdom Metazoa; phylum Arthropoda; class Insecta; order Lepidoptera; family Noctuidae; genus Mamestra; species Mamestra configurata. The sequence continues at coordinate 92,007 of NDFZ01005488.1, forward strand.
ACAAGAAAGGTAGAAGGAAAAAACATTACATAGGGTGACATGATGAAGAAAGTGTCCTCATCGCTGTCAATCGATGATGGCGAAGATGAACTAAATAGGCCTTTAGTGTGGGACGCAACCTGTGTCGTTACAATTGCGCCATCCCATCTTCCTAGTTCATCGTGTTGTGCTGGTGCTGCTGCTGCGGCTGCGGAAAACCTCAAGCGGTGTAAATATGTATAGTAACCTTATTGGTAACTATATTTTCGAGCCGTTTGGGGTTGAAACCCTCGGGCCGTGGGCCCTTGTGCTCACAGCCTTTTCAAAGAAATTTCGAAACGGCTGGTTGACACTTCTCGTGACCCAAGAGCTGGCTTTTACTTTGGCCAGAGCCGAACGAATGCCGCCAGTCTCTTGGGCACATTACCAGCTGACAGCGATGAGGACGAATTTTTTATGCTAAATTTTAGTTTGTTGTAAGTTTAGTTTAGTTTATTTATATACATTAATTTAGTACACTATAGATGTACATTTTTGTGTATTTTTTTATTTTGTTTTTCTATAAAATAACTCGCACACCGTAAAATCATTGTTTGCAATATTTGTAAATATGTGAGTACCATTTATTGTAAAACTTATATTTGAAAAGAGTAACTATGGAGTTTCTGGTCCGATCTTCTCCATAAGAATCTACGTTTGTGAATAGACAGTAGAGTCACTTTATTTTATACATATTCTTTTAACTGTAATGTAGACGTTCAAAAGTGCCTTTTAATGGCCTAATTTGAATAAACGTTTTGACTTTGACTTTGCTGTCAGTGGTAGGGAGCTCATTCTTTGTCCACAGCCAATGCTCTATTATGTACAGACTCTCGACTAAAGTCTTGTCGATGTTCCGAAAAACCATTAAAAACCAAGCTTCTTAGTTTCCAATTACAATAAGATTACACTTCATAAACTGCCGTTCCATGCCCTTATAAACCATTGTTCCACATTTCCTAACAGAATCTGATTTCGGTCGTGTATTGTGAAAAACAGTTAGGTTCATGGTGTCTAAAACCTCAGCGATTTAAACAATGGTGTCCTAATAACGGACAGCGGTGTGATCCATTGCGAAACAATGATTCATGTGGTTTGTGGTTTCATGAATGGTTTCTAATAAAGTAGGATTGGCAGTTGTATCAAGAGGGATTATGGATGCATTAAAGATTATAACATGAAACCGTTGGCATGCCCTGTAGCCTAAAAAGCAAGATAAATTTCAACAAATGAGGTATAATTAGATTCGTCTAAATTGTTTCCAAACTGGATTTCCATAAGCAAGGACAGTGACAAGAACACAAGTGAAGGACATGAACTTCCATACATATTTTACTAAATGTACAAGCGGATGATTTTTCAAATATCCTTCCTTATTTCCCACTTTTGGAGGAACTCTTGGGCAAAAGAAGATTCTAGACACAGCGACAAAGGCCTTGTGTTGTCCGTCAGTAAATTTAAGACTCCTGGTATTCAGCTGAATCCGGTTTGACTGGAAGCCGACCCCAATATAGTTGGGAAAAAGGCTAGGCACATGATGATAATAGCGAAAAATAAGTGAAAACGTAAAGGCAACAAAATAGTTTTACACACAGGGCCAATTTTAATGTATTTCTTACATGAGAAGTGGTCCTGTCGATCACAGTTCATTATAAATTGGCATGCCGCCACCTAATCTGCAATTCAGATGACTTTTTAACCCACTTTATCCGCTACTTCTGCCATCAATCATCTCTCGGTGGTGACCACATTTCTAGCTGATTGGCAGCTTATTGAATGTTAGTGTTTGTCAATAACCGATTTCGCCGGTCAAAATACATTAGCTTGTTTACTATGTTCGCCAAACAATCTATTGTTTGCAGCACGTTTAACAAAACAAAATGACTGGCATTTGATATTAGCGCTCAAGCTGAAAAATGTGTATCGGAACTACAAATGTTTCATGTACAGCTCACCTCGTGATCACTTCACCCAATCCTTCAATTCGACATGTTTGCAGAATCGACCGGCTGTGGTACGACTGTAAACATCTCACCGTGTAAACTTTGGTGAAGTGAACATGACGTGAGCTGTCAATCCAAACAAGATGGATTGAGAGAATAAAATATGATCGTAATCGAACCCAATTCCCATGTCGGGCAAAATGTTATTAGGACTATAACTCTGGAATTTCTCAGTAACAGCCTCTGCACAGTTCAAAACAAATGCAAAATGCAGGTTTGTTATCTACACCCCTGCCTTACCCGTCGGGGAATACAGACTTAAAGTTATGAATGCTAAAACCCATCGTTCCAACTCGGAAACGGCTAACTGGCCGCTTCAGAGAAAAGCCGTAATGGTACTACGCTATCGCCCTGCGGATGTACATCCGTTTAACTGTGGGAAAAACAACCCCTCTTCATCGTGCAAGTCTAATGAAGAAATGTAAAAGCAACCTTATAACTGGCATTTATTCCTTATATCGTTAAATGAGCAAAGGTGATCAGTGACTGGATGTTTGTCTTATTCTTATCGACGTCCAAGCAATAGGATATATGACTAAAATAAAAGTGAAAACTAAGCGAAAGCTAAAGTTCCATGATTTTTGTTCACCCCAAGCGTTCGGTTCGATGCTCAACGCGCCTAAAGAAGTTTTCACTTCAAAAATCTAATTAGTCCGTCAGATAGATTTCCAAAAAAAAATTGGACACGTATTTTTCCTTTTGTCACGTAAACAAAATGAAGACGATTCAGTGCGTAAACTCGTGTGACGTCACTTACCAGTACTCTTCTTACTGGAAAGTGACGTTACAAGCCCCCACTTCTTATCTTCGTAATTTATTATTGATTTGATAAAATAAAAAATATGTGTCGTGTATTTTTCGATTATCTACCTGGAGGACTAAATAGAATCATATTTTTTTAACCCAGGCTATATCCCTATTTGTCACATTTACACAAGTGTCCTGTTCTTTAAAAAAGTGCTGCTCCAGCGACTTTGGTCTGGTTGGTTTTCCCAATTATTTTAGGTTCCTATGTTAGCAGTACTAGAAGGCAACAGAATATTACAAGGTTCGGCTTCCAGTCCAACCGTATACAACTAAATACACACAAGGAGCGTGGGTTTACATGGAGCGAATGTTACATGAAGTGATTTTTACATGGAGCGAATTTTACATGAAGTGAATTTTACATGGAGCGTATTTTATATGAAGTGAATTTTACATGAAGTGAATTTTACATGGAGCGAATTTTACATTGAGCGAATTTGACATGGAAAGATTGCTTATCCCTCCACAGCCCAGCATAAATCTGGGTTATTATAGTGAGATCATTTTGAACCATTCTAATTATGAATTCAACTATTGTACCTACTTTAATAAGGCACGTTCAGTTTGTTTTTGACGTGGTTTTCAATGAGATGTATGTGGCACCTAGGCTGGCATTATACCACAGGATAAATAACTAATTCCACATTCAGGACTAAACGCATACTTGGCACCTGTCGTTTGAATTAATCCTGTATCTGCATTCAAGGTCTTCGGAGTTATTTTCCAATCATCGATGTACTTGGAAGAGAAGGTAGATGATATACTTAATAGTAGTACCGTGATTGCACGATGATGATGACACGATACTGTCAAAAAAGTTTGAAATTTTGTGATCAATATATCACTGTGTATCTATGTATATGTTTAGTTAAAAGGTATACCTTAATATATGCGACATAATTTGACTGTTTTTAACGGACGTGTTTCTATACAATATTTTTTCCCGATTTCAGTGTTGGTCCCACAGTAAAAGATGTTCATAACGATGAGTACAGTGACCCCTCAAGAGGTATTGCGTTTATTCTGTTACACGTTGTATAATATAAACAAGTATTTTACAAAGTATATTTATATTGATATTGTGTTTAAATAGTGTAATTGGCTTTGGCTGTTCTGTTTCAATCAAATAAATGTTTTTAGATTTATATTTTGCATACCTAATATATCTTTGTTCATAACTTATTATAAACAGAACCTATCGATACCAGAGTCTTTTAAAAATAGTCCGATCCTTAGAGCAACCCAACAGGCAATTAATTATTTCGTCACTAAGGTACTTATCTCTTGGAAAGGGAGGACGAATGAAGGCAGACAAACACTGCGGAGGACTTAACAGTCCAACTTCTATTTTAGACTACTCTGCGGGGAAATCCCCCTCAGTCTGCTATCCTTATGCCATTTTTTTCAGGGTCGAGACAGCATTTCTTTTTCTTTTATATTTCGCAACCCCGATTCGACACTGTCACTTATGCAAAAATTGCAATAATGAGTTAAATATGTAATAACTGTCCTAAAGCACCCCTTTCGTAGTACACATAGTTTGACATTGTAGTATAAGCTATTCATCTTGTCTAAATCTTGAAATATCATTATTTTTTGAGATGTCAAAGATATAAATGCTTCTCTTGAAAAATTGCATTTTTACATAAGTAACAGTCGTGCACCGGGGATGCGATACATCTTTGCGCCATCCAGAATAAACGACCTGTTGCGTGTCAAGGACAAATCTAAAATATTAATAATGAAAAAAAATCTTAATGCAATAAATTCTAATCTAATCCTCTAATCCAATACCTCGTTGGTCAAATGGTCGCAAGCGCTAGTGCTGATCCCTGGGTTCGAATCTCATGTTGGGCAAATTATGGAGAGTTTAATTTCTCATTACCACCCCAGGCACAATTGAAAACACGTGTAAATACGCGAGCTGTTGTAGAGTGTGACATCACTCGCATCTCACTGCTTAGTGAATTTGCGTCATCCAATATGAACGACGAATTACGTGACTTCTCAGTTTTTCCACCAATGTTATTTCTTTAACTTGAAATTTTTATATGAATTTACTAGCCTACTACTAATTATCCCAAGGGAACATACTCCCGGGAAAAACTACCCTAACTACCCGAGACTCAAACAATCTCTATACCAAATTTCATCTAAATCGGTCCCGCCGTTTGCGCGTGAAGAAGTAACAAACATACACACACACTCACAAACTTTCGCCTTTATAAAATTAGTGTGATGTGATTTATGTAGATTTTTCATAGTAGTCAAATACCCCATTTCTTACCTGAACCCCCAACCAGCTCAACGTCTACACCTGTTAGCCTTTACAACAACTCAACCGGCAAGCTCGACGGCACCCAGTTCTCAACGCCGCAATCATCGACGATACATCTTCCATTTCCCACATCCCACAAAGGGAGGATGGTACTCGAACAATGGATGCGCTATCATCCTTTCTGATCGCGAGAATTGTACTCACAATACGACTTCCGACCTGGAAGTAGCGGGTTCGGTTTTTCTATTTACTGAGGTACATACATATGTGCTCTATAAACTGAGTTGTTTTTCATGATCAAGATTCTATCTCCCAATAACGTGTGTTAAAAGTTCTGGCAACTTCGAGGTATTAATATCTTTTTATTAGCTTTTAGTCGCAGCTTGACAATTTCTTTAGCGGCGTTGTGCACTTTTTGGGATGGGTAAAAAATGTTAAACTCGCGTCAGGACACGTGACCTGATCGAAAATTCGTAAGACGGAGGGAGAGTAGACCGCCGCAGCGTAGGAGAGGAAGTAATATCCCCCTATATTTCTACCGCGCGGTGAAAATGTATGCCTCAATGCATGCATACGCAATTCGTGCGAAATTATTCCCTAACCATTCGAAAAAATCAAAAATGCACAACGTTAATGTTCAAGTTTTCACTTCTGCCGGCACTCCCGGAGTGCAACCCGTTGTTTTTTGTTTAAGTATCCTATTATTGTCTCCAGACCCTCATCTATCACTGTACCCGGTTAAGCAATTTAGGCGTGAAAGCGTGACAAACTAACAAACACACTTTCGCAGTTATACTCGTAATACGTATTCGTTAGGATACAAATCATTCATATTTACCTCTATAATTTTGCTGTTAGTAACGGGTGGAAGATCCGGAGTCTTACGGCCCGTTTCAATAACGTATCTACCTTTAACCAACTGTGAAATTAGCTACCAACAGTAGCTGAAACGTCATTTTTGCCTTTGTAACATGACGTTTCAGCTACTGTTGGTAGCTAATTTGACAGTTGGTTAAAGGCAGATACGTTATTGAAACGGGCCGTTAAAGGTTCATACAATTTTGTTATCTGTCTCTATCTGAAAGTTCAAACCCATTCTATAGACGCGTTGATAGGTAAAATAAACGTAAGCTGATTAAGGGCGGATTATGGTGACTTAGGAACCTACAAGGTATTTAAAAATAAGAAATAGTGTTATATGCTATAATTGTTGTTCTTTAGGTTCTAAAAGTAAATGATAAAATCAATTTAACTTTTTTGACTGGCCTGTTGGTCGAGTGGTTAGTGACCCTGACTGCTAAACCGGAGGTCGTGGGTTCGATTCCCACCCAGGACAAATCTCTGTGTGATGAGCATGATCATTTGTTCTGTGTCTGGGTGTAATTTGTCTATAATATGTATGTATCTAGAAATATATAAGTATGTTTATCAGTTGCCTGATTGCCATAGCACAGGCTCTGCCTAGTTTGGGATCGGATGACTGTGTGTGAGTTGTCCCAAGATATTATTATAGATAATATTATTATAACTATAAAATTTCCAGACAAGTCAAACGGACTTGTCTGACGGAATATTTGTTGCGTGCAGTCGCAAATAAATGTATTAGGTTTCAATAAATGAATCCAACATGTAAATTACACCAAGGTCAGTTATCATTGCAATGCAATGACAGGTCAGGACATTGCATGGAGTGATAGGACACGTCGATTTGTAACTTGTGTATGTAAGCAAGTTTGGTAATCGCAAAACTGCTTAGGAATAATAAAAGTTTTATTTTCCACTCACAAAACTAACTATATACACTAGAAATAAAAATAAAAACTCCTAACTAAATGAACCCTAAAATATGGCGTCAAAAAATTCATCCGCATCGCTGTCGACTGGAAGTGTACCCAAAAGACTGGCGGCATTGCCACGTTGTATGGCAATGCTTATTCTTTGACCAAGGTAAAAGCCAGCCCTTGGGTCACGTGAAGTGTCAACTAAGCGTCTTGAGAGATCTTTAAACAAGTTATGTGCACTCGGACCCCAAGACCCGAGAGTTTCAACCCCAAACGGCTCGAAAATATAACTATACACGATGTTCCAGAAGTGTGTGATCATAATTAAGGGTTAGCTGATATACATTAAGGAAAAAAAAACAACGGGTTGCACTCCGGGAGTGCCGGCAGAAGTGAAAACTTGAACATTAACGTTGTGCATTTTTGATAGTTTGGAATGGTTAGGGAATAATTTCGTACGAATTGCTTTAATTATCAGTATAAAAGTACTATCATTTATGACATCAAATCTGTGATTAAACTATAGTAAATGCCACCAACTGCTGAATCCTAAAGATTTTGGATTTTCCTAATCAACGTTTTTAGAGTGCCCCATGAATAGGTACAGTCAACAAAGCTATTTGGTATGCAGGTAGCTAACTTGCAACTACTTTTAAACAATGTTGTGAGTGTGCTGAGTAGACAATTATTGTACACCACATTTGTAAGTATGTCATAAGCTTAAAAAGTTATAATGCACATATTACAAATAAATATTGGCAGTTCAGTGAAAAAAAAATATTTTGCCTGTATACCAAATAGCTTTGTTGACTGTACATTCGAAACGGCTCGATATCGAAGGTCAAAAAGAAGCCATTGTTCTTAATAACATCAAAATATTATAATCGATTCCGAAGATTGTATTTTTTATTACACGCATATTAGAGACGCCTGTACGGCTTAGGTTGTTTTCCTAAATGATCTTGAAGCGGAAATAAGTACTTATTCAATGAGTAAATGAACCAATGAGCAATATTTTGCTAAGTTTTGAGTATATAAATGACAAGGTCATGGGCGGCACAAAGCGTATTACATTTTGACGGCAATAGAAATAAAGGTGTATCGCGTTTTTTTTAATTATTTTTAAATTTTACTTTATTTTTATTACCAATAAAAGAAGTCAGTTAAAACTCGTAACACATCCCTGAAACGAACTTGGCAAGCATTGCTTAACCTTGAAGATGACCCGTGCAGCTATTATTACTTAGCCACAAAAACCTTTCAATATGTACACAACTCTTTTAAAAATTGTACGCCAAAAGGACAAAAAATTACTACTTCAAATAAAAACGACTAATTCCTGCACACCTTTTCTCTTAGCTTAAAGACTTCATATTCTAAACGCCTTCGACATACAAATTAATCCCAATTAAATTACAAATCTGCTGGTCACGAGTGTGCACCGTGAATAAATTGCTTCTAGACAAGCGTGCACCATGCAGTATGCACCATCGATGACCGCATCATCGCATCACTTGAGGTCGAGATAGACGAACTCTCTGTTCTTTGAGAATAAACAAAAGCGATTTATATTAATGATAATTAACATACCTAGATCAAAGTCATCTGCCTAGCCTTTTCCAAACTATTTTGGGATCGGCTTCCAGTCAAACCGGATTCAGCTGTTTATCAGTTTTGTACGTGGAGCGACTACCTGACACGGAACTTCTTGGCAAGACTGGTTTTCTGGCTTCTGACAATCCGTAACGTCTGCCAAAAATCTACAAAGGACAGCCGGGACCAATGGCTGAACGTGCTTTCCGAGGCCCGAAGGAGTCTCGGTATATTGACCTGGTCCTCGGCAAGTATTGCTTAACCTTGAAAATCGACCTATGCAGCTGTTACTATTTGTCCACGAATCTAAATCGGAGTAATAAGCGATATTGAAACCAAAAAGATTCTACGACTGGCGACAATACATGAAGTTTGATAGGTGGTGGGTGACGTATCACAGGCAAACTTCCCTTTAAACCTACAAATTTTTCTTGCTCACTTGAGTAAAAACTAGAATGCCCTTTTTCTTTTGGCTGATCACTTAAAAAAACGCATACTTAAGTATTGAAACGTTGCATCATCTATAAACAATAGCAAACATTCGCAACAAGACTGTTACGAGTGTTACAAATGTATTACTGAACCATTGCAGAGCTCGTCTACTTTGCATCTTAAAACGCTTAAACAACGCAAGAGCCGGAATTAGACGATCCAACATTGCGTTATACTGGGTCCACACTATAAAGACTTTTTTCTACACATACTTCGAACTCGGAATAAAAAGTTCTATCACACCGATAGACTGAGATCCCAGACCTGCCAGACCTCCCTTATTTTCTCACTAACAAAATAAGTGGGTTAGAGTAGTGTTAGTATGTACTTTTAACATACGCATACCTGCTAGCTTGGGCAACGGCCGTTTTCCTTTTTTTTTGTTAATTATATCAAAGGTATTGCAGTATTCAAGGAGGTAGTTTTGCATCATCCCAAATCCTGGTAGACTTTAGCTTTAGTTATTTCCACCTACTAAATAAACTATGCCCAAATTTCAGCCTTGTGAATAGGATTCCACTCAAAGTGGCGACCAGCCTCTAGACTATCACAATCACTAATCAGTCGATAAAATATTATTTAATTACTAATTATTTAACAATATTCTGTAAAACATGCATAAAAATCAGCACTCAGACTTAAAAAAGTGATTTAATGGCTTTAGCACCTGATACTTAGAAGCTAGCAGGTATGCGTTTGTTAAAAGTACATACTAACACTACTCTATCTCATTTTGTTAGTGAAACAATAAGGGAAGTCTGGCAGTTCTGGGTTCTTAGTCCACGACGTTTGTCTTGCCGGACTTTGTTGCACAGACGAAGTTCTTAAGAACTTTATGGAAGTCTATATCTATATTAGGGTTGATAGTTTTCATGCCATTATACGGAAATGGTGCGTTTCTATTCTTGGTAGAAAACTTGTTGGCTCCCACAGCATCCTGAGTGTATTGTGTGATGAGTGGGACAGCCCCGTGCTGGCTCACTGGATACGGCTTCACACGTAGCTGTCAGTCGTTTCAATATTGCAATATTGCAAACCAAGCAGAACTCGGTCATCCAGGTACTTATTATTATATCGTGTGGACGGTCCATTACGGAGTTAAAAATACAGCTGCATCGTAAAATATCGAGTCTAGTTGACGTGTAGGTCATCAACACCTTATTGTAAGCTCATTTGGAATATTGATTAGGTCGTGAACGTGATAAGGGTTCGAATATCTAAAACGAATGTTTTAAATCGAGAGTATAAACGTTTATGTCAGAATCGGTTGAACCATGATAGAACTGGGATTTAGAAAGAAGGTCATATATCGAGTATTAGGTTAGTAGTGGAGTAAAAGGTTTACTATCTAGTGATCCTTAATTTTATATAGATGAAATCTTAAGCAAATGTGAGATGCTTAAATAATGATATGCTGAATCCTCGGCCTGTAAACGGGCTGTTGTTTTTTGTTTATGAGAGAAGATTCATTTTAACCGACTTCAAAAAAAGAAGGAGGTTCTCAATTCGACGGAACCTTTTTTGGCAAATACGGTGGCGGTCTCGAAAAACGTTGTCCTGCCCGTTCGTGGGCTTTTCATAAGAAAAATAACTCTTAAACCCGATCGCAAAGCCACCTAATGGATCTAATTGTGAATACATATTATAAACCATCCACAGATCCACTCAAACCCACACTTTATTTTGTCAAATCGGTCTATTAGAAGCAGTTCTATGACATATACACTATACACATACTGATGAATCATGTCAAATATAAATATACAAATTAAAAATGAATTAAAAGCAATCGCTATCCACGATTTTTATTTCATTTAAAAATATGTATAACCGTAAATGCAGGTGGCATAACGCCTGTTAAGTACCTATTGCAAGTAGAAAACGATAAGAATCTGATAAATTCCATGTTTTATTTTACGCTGATATCGGCAAGAAAATCGCTTCAGTTGACTATTTTCCTTTCAGAACATTTTTCTTTTTTTCTGTGCAATCAGACTATAATCAAATGAGTTCAATGGTTAATAGTATTTAAAGAGCAGTAGGCCATTGCCTCACAGTTTACTCAAAATACGTGTTTTTTTTAGCCTTTGACCATTGGCATTGTCTAGCAATCGTGTCTAGGATCGTTATCCACAGACAAAAAAGCAATATCATCGGCGTAGGTAGCTTCCGTAACATCATCTATGGTTGGCAGATATTGTACAAAATTGGTCCAAGTACTGATCCTTGGGGTACACCGGCGTTGATGGAGAACATTTTTATTGCAATAGTTTTTCATTTTTAGGGTTCCATAGTCAACAAGAGCCGTTATAGTTTCGCCATGTCCGTCTGTCTGTATTTCTGTCTGTCTGTCCGCGGTTTAGCTCAGATACGCTTAGCATTAGAAAGTTAAATTTGGTATGGGTACCTATACATATTAATCATGCCGACAAAGTGGTAGAATAAAATCTTGAAATACATTTTTTTTTTGGGTGGCATGAATTTATTTTTATCGTCTACCCGATGGTTGGATAGGTCGTTTTAAAATATTGAGGGTTTGCTGGGACCATTTTTCCCTCCAAGGATCCGTTTATGAAATATTAAGCTTTAAAGTACAAATTTTTGTTAGAGTCAAGTGTCAAGGTAAACGGTAATAGTCGACCAACTAAAAAATAGAACTGGGTAAGTAAAAAATCCTAATAATTCCATAGAAAATGACTTCAAACCAAGTGCATTTGAAACTTTGTAATCTAATAATAGTGCTGCATTTTACTATTTTTCTGACATGGTTTAGGAGACGGGTAACTACGGAACCCTCACTGTGCGTGGTACGACACGCACTTGGTCGGTTTTTTAATAATAGAAATGGCATAGTACTTGAATTAAGATCTGCAAATTCATCATCGTAAACTGACTCCCCTTGTACCATGTTACTTAGGGTCGCAGAACAAGTATTTTATGTGTTTTATTTTTAATTGAATTTGATAGCTAAACAAAAATTTCTGATTGCCTCTTGGACATTTTTCTGAGAAAGTTTTATCCGCTTCTCCCCAGCCAAGTCAGCAGTTCTGTGTTAGGGTATTATAGGAGAGGTATAGGACAAGTTTTCAGCTTGCCTCTGAGGCAGAGCAATATAAATGGGTTCCCTAAGGATCTTCAGAAGTGAAAACACGGGCAACAGCTAGTTCTACATGATCACTTTCAATCTTCGCATTTAATGTCTAGACGAGTTTATTCTCATACATAAAACGTTTTCATCATGTGCCATTGTTGTCGACGAAAAAAACGAAACGCATTCTGTTTTTTGTCATACAAAATATGTAGTATTACCTACAATTCGTTTTTTTGACCGTTAGTTTCGTATGAACAAAGGTATCATTACGGCGGTCGTAAGGTCACTGGAGCAACAGTAAAAGTAGGTAAAACCATAATTTCGATGTTTAATTTTTTTTAAACACAACTATTAAAATCTAGTCGACCTTTTTTGTTGAAACTCGTTTAATATCCTATCTTCTAGATGTGCAAACTGGTCTTTATGTAATAGAAAAACAAGGCCACAGATTTTGATTAGAATTAAACGATTTATTATGACTAAGTAATTAAATAATTGCGTCTGTTCTGCTGCTCATTGGATTTGCTATCACCTATACATATGCTGTAATGAGAATCTTCGCATGTTTTTACGCAGAAAGGAAAAACATTTTAATTTACGTCTTTATCACTTTAGGAATAAAGTTCACTTTCCAGCCAAAGATATAAGCAAACTATGTGCTTCCTGTAACACGACTTATTGCACCGGAATCACGGGGTTCTGCTCCAGTACAAATCGCATGGGGAGCGACGCATGCCCGGCGTAGCGCGACTTGCTACGAGGCCAGTAGTCCCGATGAGTCCCGGCTATAAATCTGTGCTACGATATCTATGCCAGTGCTACGACGTAGCACCATTACCTATTCCTTAATTTATGACTTTTAATTCATCTATGATTTCTTTCTAGGGACTGAACACTATAAAGAGAAGAGAAGTACGGAAGGAGAAAACATGATTTTTAAAACTTTAAATTGCAATAACAACAAGAATTACGATGAGTCATGTCGCATACTTACCTATTTTTAAACTAGATGAAAACTGCCTTGGTTGTAAGTTTTTAGCAGTAGCTACAGCCGGGTATGGTGTTTTACCCTAAATTACATGACATTTTATTTGTACTGCAACTCAACTAATTTTTGACTATAAGTTACCTTACGATTATTTACGAGTCTAGCAAAAAGTTTATCGTGTAGATAATTGTCTCAAGAAAAACCAAGCATGCAAGTATTGTACACACAAATTATTGTAAAAGCAAAACTTAGGTAAATGGCACTACAAAAATTCATGGCAGAAGTACATACCGAGTTGATTGTAAACAAACACGCACTTCCTAGAGGAAATGTAAATTATTTACGATTCAGAAGCCGATAGGCATACGTATAAAGTTAAATACTTTCACCTTTTAACATTATAAATAAAAAAAAACTTACAAATAACGGCGCCTGCGAAAAAAGGTTAGTACCAGGTAAACAAAACAACATAAGAGAACCCACCTTTTCAACTTCTTCACCAGCAGTTCGTAGCTTCATCGAATTCTGTCTCTTCGTGACCACGGACCTCGAGGTGTACCGGTGCGACAGCCTCCTCGCGAAGTTACTCTTAAAATCTTCGCACCTCATGATGGACTCCACTGGTCTACTGAACTCCTGGTCCAGTGGGCCGGGAACCCCGTCAGCATGTTGCATGAACATCGTTGTTTACAAAACACATTAAAAGTCATTATATTCGAGCAACTTCATTGAATAAAGATCGCAGTTGAATTTTAAGTGAGGATGGTTAGCGCGCGCGCAGCCATGCAACCGTTATCGCTTGCGGTGTGTGAGGGACTGACTCTATTACCCACCTGTCTTGTTTACACCTTAGGGACACTACACCTTGACGACCGTTGCTTGAACGGTATCCGTGAATCAAACAATAATTATACTTCTAAGATCATTATTAAAATCCTGCTGGAGTTTATGTCAATAAACAGGAATATTTTCAAATTATTTTGGTACAAAAGTATTTGCTTTCATAAATCTTGCACTTAATGACATCTAGCGATACATTAGGATTTACGCTTGGAACAATGGAAAGTAGTTCAGTGTTTAAATCACAGATGGCGCTTTATTCAAGCATGCTGTAATGTTATTAATAGTCACTAGATGTCACTACAATACCATCAAAAAGTTTTTTATTTCTAACATGAAACCTCCGTGAAAGTTAACAACTTAACTTTATTTTTTATTTGACAGTGTCATTATGTCTTCAGATTTCATAACCGGATTAGACCTAAAATCTAAATTATGATAGTAGAAAGTTTGGAAGTATGATAAATTTAATTGTTTGCCGGCCATCCGCCACTGACCATGGAAGTTAAGGAAAGACCATCAGGTATTTTTACTGTCTTTGGAATTAGATAATATATAAAGACGGAAAAGTCATGGGAGACAGGACCATAATTGAAGGATTTATATGGATGCGCCTGGATGAGAAACTTACTACCACTACCTACATTTGTGTATTTAATTACTTATTTCTACTCATTTACACAATTATTTTATTAGTAGGTTGGTGTATGCCCGCATATACCAACCTACTAATAAAATAATCGCATTTAAGTGGTGGTCAAACTCTGCTTTGGCTTATTGACCAGATGGATGTACCTACCTATCAGAAATAATCCAGTGCTCCAGTTAATCTTCAATACATACATATTTTTATATAATATTGTAGTTTTCCACCTCTCATTATTCTGCACTCTTGGGCGAATGCCTCCTAAAACATGGGTATGTTTTAGGAGGCATTCGCCATTATAAAAGCAGTAAGCTTTTCTTTCTATTTCTTAAAAGTTTTTTTTCGTTTTGTTTTTAATCTACTAATTAGTTAATTAGTTTATATGGACGGCATCAATGCCGTTCCTCCCGGTTCCTGCCGGTTTCCTCCCAAAGTTTTGAATAATAATGTCAACATTATTATTCAAAACTTTGGGAGGAAACCTGAGCCTATCTATACCTACATATAAGGTTGAAGTTGCCAACCCACCTTGAGCAGACCTAGTGATTAACGCTCATGCCTCCTGAGTATGAGAAGAGGCTTGCCCAGCAGTGGGACAGCCACAAGCTGGTATTATTACTGCATGCAGGCTTGACTGTTTTTGTCCAACATTTCAGCTATTTATACAACATGTAACAAAATAAACGCAATATCTCTTAAGGGGTCATTGTACTCATCATTATGAACAACTTTTACTAGGAGACCAACACTGAAATCGCGAAAGCAAAATCAACTGCCCCATACATTTATGTGCGCATAACTCGACAAAATGTACTGAACAGCTGATTTTTTTTTCGAGATTTCTGGTTTGGTCCTTTAATAAAAGTTGTTCATAATGATGTGTACAATGACCCCTTAAGAGGCATTGCGTTTATTCTGTTCTACGTTGTATATATAAAACAAAAATTGTTGCTACCGATGCCGGGATGTGTGCGTACGAAGTCGCAGGCAATAGCTAGTTTATAATATTACCTGTCATGTTTAGATATCACCATTTTGCCGCCAATACTCCTGACAGTAGAAGCTCTAAAAATCTTTAGAATACTATCGCTGAACAGATAGATTTATCCTAAAAGGGCTTTCAATTCCATTTGTGAATTTGGTAAGTATACGATGTCTAACTTATAATCATTAACTAATTGCGAAAAGCCATTAAGCCATACAAGAAAAGCTTGGACGAAGATTTGCACAGCTATGTGTGTACCTACATATATATATATCTGCTACTACTATTAGATGGAATTTGATGGCCTCCCTCCCATAAGACGGGTAAGAGTTGCGGGAGTCTGCTGGATCCGAGGAGTACAAAACTAATCGAGTCCGAGGAAATGTGCCTTTTCAAATTAGCCTCATCGGACCATCCCACATAGGAGTATTGCCATGTAAAATCCGGTCAAAATTATTTAATGGCTAGGTATTAATAATACAACATGGTAATATTAATAAAATAATAATAATACAATTCATTTATTTTCTCACCACAATAATTAAAGATTACATGGAAAAATTGTTTAGTAATAATATTAAAATATACTACAATATTGTGGGAGACTGGTACCTAAGCTAGGCTAACAACCTGTGTTATAGGACACCAGGACCCACCCCGAGCAACAATGTCAGGACGTACTAAAATAATACAACGTTAGTTGCGGCAAGTAGGTAAAATGAATATAATCTTTAATGACAATATGAAGTGCATTCATAGCGAAAAAACACGTTTCATTAACTTAAGTTCTTAAAGTTATCTTTGTCCTCTTCATCGTCTTCATCTATATTGTCGCAACTGGTATTGACTTCTGTCATTCTGACATTGAAGATAAAGATAGCGGCGCAATTGCGACCTCAGATCAAGCGCCTCTTTTGAAAAACTTTTTCTTTTCAACTGCGGTATTGACCGAATTGAGCTTTAAGAAGGATGGGAACTTAATAATCTGTTAATAAAGTCCCTGTTGCAATCTTCTCTAGATTTCTTTCTAGAAAAGTCAAGCCTATACTGCTTTAAGTTTTTATTTCGAGCCTCAGCCGCCTCCTCCGACAATTATTGATCCAATAGGAACGACACTTTGCTTATGACTTGAGCTCCATGCATCAAAACATGTATCAATATTAGCGTCACTATCTGAACTGTTTTGTAACTTTTACTTAAACTGCGACTGCTGTTATCCATCGCATCCCCATTTCGATATTAGTTCAATATATTTATTTATTTAGGAATAACTAACAGTTACACTTTCATCATCATCATCATCCACAGTTCGACTTATCCCACTGCTGAGCATAGGCCTCTCTTCTCTTGTGCCAATCCCCAGGTTCCTGTGCCAGCCTCATCCAGGTTCTACCCGCGATGGCAACAATGTCGTCCGCCCATCTCGCAACCGGCCGACCAACACTTCTCCTTCCAGTCCTCGGGCGCGACAGTTACACTTTACATCTTATAAACTAACTATCTTATTTACTTGATACAAATGTGCAACTCACACCGTTATCAACAGCATACAAATGGATTTCGGTTATGAGCAAAACGAGAACAGACAAATAATCATCATTTATCTTAAATCTCACATGTTATAGACCCTTTATGGCCTCAATAAGGCCGGTGCGCAACCCTTTAGTGGGCATCGCAAATTCTCTCTTTCTTCCTTTGTACACGTTTCTATCACCTCTGGAAGGTATTTGTACAGGCGATATGCTGTGTGATCTAGTGATTCTTGCAGTTGGATTTCCATAAACGTTGACGCGTATTATTTCTTCCTTGGGGTAACAATGGTTTTTTGCGTTTTGCATTAATGAGTAACATGGATAGATACTCCGTCTAGGACGGACTAGTGGCCCGGCCCAGCTTCGACTGGAGGTAGATTTATAATATTTTCAAAATTTTCTTTCATAAGAACTTTCTCCTGAAAATAACAAACACAATAAAAAAAGAATTAGTGAAATTGGTCCACCCCGTTCACGCGTTGTGCCGTGACCAAGGGAAATAGGGATTCATTTTTATAAATATAGATTTCCCATTTCCTTCTTGTGAAGTCACCTTCAACGAAAATTTACAGTGCCTCTTGTAGCTTTTTTCACACTTATTTGGTTTGGGATAAAGTGTAAGATTCGACGCTCTAGTTTATTTATTTATTTATTTATAATTGGCTAACCAACAACTGTTAATACTGTACAAATGTTTAAATAATGATTTTCTATTTACTAACTATACTAACCGTATTACAATTTCTTATAGGTTAGCACCGCATGCCCCATTAAACATAAAACTAAATTGCTGCAAGTTTACATTTTGATTCAAATTAATTTTAAAACAGGAGTAGTAAAAAAAAATTAAATTATAAACCTAATATTATAACAAAACAAAAATTACAAAATTAAAAATTAGTTGGTGTTGCCACTATTTATTTTATCATTACTGAAGCATCAAGGTTTCCAATAGTGCGTTGACTGACTCCAGCTGCATATATTAGTTCTTCAGCAGGTATTTGCTTCCGTATCTCACAAGTTTTTCGTCGACGCTCACTTAAGTTTTCAAAAAATGTTGATGACCGACCCAGTTTATACGTAGCCGCCTCTGCACTAAATTTCTGCTACTTTATATATGATTTTGGCCATTTGTCGTTATTACGCAAAAAGCGCTCGTCTTTGCGACTTGCTGCTACCCATTTGTTTTTAAATTCAGTCTTGAAAAATATCAGAGTACGATCAACAATAGTTTTAATTATCATCTGGGCAATGGGTTATTTTAACTAATTTTATTCCCAAAAACGCCAACTTTTCTACAATTTTCTTTCGAATATGATATGATGTCGTACAAAGTTTTTCTGGTAAAACTAATATTTGATGCTATATTATCTGAAAATAAAAATAAAACAACATAAGAGACATCATAAAGTCATAAATATACCCTCATTTTACACTATCATCTTTAAATAATTGAAAATAAAAATGGCGCGCGTACGCACGGCAATATTTTATCGTATTTACTAAAACAAATACTAGACAACATATTAATCGTAAAATAAACGTTTGTCAAGCCTTGACAAATAAACAAAAACACGATTAAATAAAATATTTTATACAATTTATTTCAAATTATTGGTTTATCTTTCTGATTTTTTTAAACACATTTAAATGAAACATTAAGTATTTTATTATTATGTTTAAATAATTACGTTTTAGTACGTTGTACTTCCATATTCACAATGTTTTTGTTTTTTCACTATTTATCATACCAAATGTACAATTCAAACTCAAATGCAGTGAAAAACCAAACGCCGAGAACAAAAACTTGCGGTTTAGACAACGACTGGGTTCGGACTGCTTGTGCTGGACCTTTTTTAAATAGACAGGTTATTAAGCTGCAAAAATGTATGGCTTTAACAGGTTTTTATTTAACTTCGTAAATTCGACTTTTGACCGGATTTTAGATGGAAATGCTCGTGTGTCCTGTCTTTACATTAATGATTGATGATTTCGGTTATCCGTATCACCCTACCATAGTTAAAGATAAGTCTAGGCAGGCAGGCAGGCTAGGTCTACGTATCAAACGTCTGATCCAGCTTGACGCCAACCTTTGACTGGTTGCAGATGCTGCTCATTGTGCGACGCAAGCCTGATAACTTCCTGGCCCGTCTCCTCAACCTTACCCTATAGGTAACAAGAATATAATAATTTTAAAGGTCCTAACGGATGGAGTCTGGGTACGGCGTCTAAGCTGAGAGGCTCTCAAACGACAACCTGATATTCTATCAGGGTTTGATGTACAGTCTGTGTATGGAATTCATATGCGCAACCAACATTTCAATCATGTTGGCGTTTTGACAGTTGCGAACGCTGAACGCTCTTACTCTGTCTAGACACCGCAATTTTGTCGCTTGCTGGATGCTAACAAATTGGCCAAGTGCGAGTCAGACTCGCGCACGAAGGGTTCCATACCATTATGTATAAAAACGGCAAAAAAATCACGTTAGTTGTATGGGAGCCCCTTAAATATTTGTTTTGTTTATTTTTAAAGTGAATAATATAATTCAATATTCTGTGAATATTTCAAGCGTCTACCTACCTGTTGCCGTTATCAAAAACGAGCAAAAAAAACACGTTTGTTGTATGGGAGCCCCTTTAAATATTTATTTTATTCTGTTTTTTAGTATTTGTTGTTATAGCGGCAACAGAAATACATAATTTGTGAAAATTTTAACTGTGTAACTATAACGGTTCATGAGATACAGCCTGGTGACAGACGGACAGCGAAGTCTTAGTAATAGGGTCCCGTTTTACCCTTTGGGTACGGAACCCTAAAAACCAACTTATTTTGGTGTCGCGTTCAAATGCAACACAGCTCGCTTCGTCGCTGAAACGCGTGATACCAATATTTTCAGGGGGTGAAAATAGATACTCAAAATATTTTGGACTGAGGTACTATCTAGCGGGCCGACTCTGAAATGCGTACTTTTATGTTCACCAAATTCTGAACTCTGCAAGAGCTTAGATTTTTTTTTCGTTTTAAGGGTTGTACCCGATATACCTGCATCTACTCTATAAGTCGAAGACAACAATCTGAGCCTTTTTTTCAAGACTAGTAGAAGAGACTCCAGAAGGATTGCTTATGAATAAATAAACGTCGACCGACTTTAAATAATTGTCACCGATTCCTTTGTTTTTCAATTTTAGTAGTTTATATGCGAAAAAATGGCGAAAAATCCAACTTTTCCACCTAAAGCGGACGTTTGCAAGACCTTCGACTTGGTGGAGATCGTATTCATATGTGTGATGTTCACCTTCGTCCTGATCTTCCTGACGCAAGCTGGCCGCATCCTGAACTCAGGTTTCTTACACAGCACCAGGGCGTCCGGAGGAGCCTGCGAGGTATGACCTATATTAAACTTCATAGAAGTATGCAATGGTATCTCAATAACTCCTCCGTCCTTGCTTTAGATCAGTGGTTCCCAACCTGTATTTAACCCAGGACAATTTTGATTTGTTTGTTGTAAGCAGGGACCAGAAATCAAGAAGAAAATGAAACTGTACTAATCTTCAAATAAACTTACATCCCAGAGATTATAGAAATTCAAAACTTGTAGCATAAAAACAAAATATGTGAAAAAAGTAAAGAGCATTGTCAAAAACAATACTTCTGGTAAAACCTAAAATCTGTTTGCATAAATCACATTTTTGAGGTGAAAAGATTGAAATTTTAAACCTTTCGCGGACCATATTTTGGCTCTTGCGGACCACTTGTAGTCAGCGGACTAAATGAAATGAAATTGTTTTATTGCCAGATTAATATCCAAATAATACACAAATAACAATAAATAATAAGAATAAGTTGCAAAAACATGATAAATGCAAATTTAGACGCCGCGAATCATGTTATCGGCGTATGATAGGACTGCCATCTTTGATGAAGAGGGCTGTTGTCCCAGTCTCGCACCGCGGCCACCAAGGAAAAGGTTGCGAACCACTGCTTTAGAGAATGGATAACAGCCTGTCAACATACGGGGCAGTGTAGTTGGGTCGATGGGCGCCCAACGTGGGGCCCAAGAATATGGTCGTGGTGCATCAGGTGCAGTAAAAGTTCTTCTTAGAAGTGATAAAAAATTAATTAGGTAACCCGAAAGTACAGTCCCGTAATAGTCCGTTGACAGGCTGTCATCCATTGTAGCAAGCGTATAATTTCTATGCCATACCGGTACATCAAGCTTTTTACCGTGTCTTTGCTCCTGTGGTCTATTTAACATTAAGGAATCCGACGATACTCCAATAAGTGTAGGCTTCATATGCACTGCCAGGGTTGCGGAATTTGTTCGAAAGAGTCACCGCGGCCCTGGAACGCAAAGGGCTTTAGAAGGAACACGGATGGGTTTTAGTCAGTAAGAGTCTGACACGCCCTTCCGCTCCACCCAGAGCGGAAGAAGTCATTTGATGATTCCAATCCTTAAAAAAAAAAAATGGCTGCATATGCACAGCGACGCGAAGCTCAAAAAATTCGTTATCGTATCAATACCTTTCGGAGATTAACTTTTACAATCATTTATAGCAACAATTTCACCTGTTTAAATTTAATTTAAACAAAAACTACCAGATCTTTGTGAATGTTTCTATTGTTCAGACTTGCCATTCAATAGCCATGACTTCTCAGCAACCTTGCTCCATCGTCAATCACATTGGCTAAATGATTGAGATAATGGTCCAACGCAAGGCTTAGTAATTTGATACATATTCTCAGATTTTAAAAGAAAGCCTGGTTGTTCTTGCACCGATTAAGGTTCTCAACAATCCCAATATATTTTAAATTTCAGCAATAAAAATGGCAACAAGAGATTAACTGGCAATCAAAAGAGATAAACCTTCCGGATGGCGCCAAAAAAGTAAGTATAACATATTCAATATCTTTAGAATTAGGATCAAATGTGACTAGCCGTATTGATAACTGTCACTTGAATAGTCATCACAATATACTCTGTGTCGTGTGAACTCATCCATAAAGGATGAGTTTACACGTGCATTCGGTTTTAAGATCCGGCAAATTTGACTGGCCTGTTGGCCAAGTGGTTAGTGACCCTGACTGCTAAACCGAAGGTCGTGGGTTCGATTCCCACCCGGGAAAAATCTTTGTGTGATGAGCATGATCATTTGTTCTGTGTCTGGGTGTAATTTGTCTATAATATGTATGTATATAGAAATATATAAGTATGTTTATCAGTTGTCTGGTTGCCATAGCACAGGCTCTGCCTAGTTTGGGATCGGATGACCGTGTGTGAGTTGCCCCAAGATATTATTATATTATTATTAAATAACCGAAACGGGCAAAACTTAACATCCGATCTCGATTGCAATCAGATTCGGTCACACGATAAAGTACCGAATACGGTTTAGTGCCAATAGCATTTAAATACAACATGCGTTAACACGAGCGCAGATTC
Source organism: Mamestra configurata (assembly GCA_002192655.3). NCBI lineage: Eukaryota > Metazoa > Arthropoda > Insecta > Lepidoptera > Noctuidae > Mamestra > Mamestra configurata. The sequence continues at coordinate 114,502 of NDFZ01005488.1, forward strand.
GGAGTTTTACCGGATTCTGCAAAAAATCACGTACGGCAAGTCAAGGCAAGGCAAGGTGGCTTAGAGTTTTAAAGGAACCCACCGTTGTTCGTCTTATCACAATTGGGTTTAACCAAAATCTCTTTCTAGAACGCCTCTGAATACGATAATACCAGTATATGATAGCAAAAGTGTTCACGTCCATCGCTTTCAAATGTTAGTAGAGAGACTGACTGCTTTCCTGCAAAAACCCGAATTGCGTATTCGCACAGTGACACTATTCAAGCAAAACCGAACGCCTTGTGAACAGAGTATTCGGTTCTGCCGTATACGGTAAAAAACCGGTCCGGCTTAACTTAACTCCATGTAAACGTACCGCAATTAGATTCGTGTTGTACGCATCTAATTCCTTTACAAATGAGTTGTCGCGACGCCACTGTTTGTGGAGACTTTACTCACGCTGCTCACCTATCTGTAGTGTTCCTTATTACTAGAATTTCATTTTCTACCCCCTTAGATTGCTACGTTTCTATTACTTGGGTTTGTTTAATAAAAGTGGCAATGTTATAGTTTAATTTGATTAAACGTAGTAAAACAACCAATCGAACCGGAATCGATGGAGACAGATTGTCCGCTTAAAGGGGTCCAGTGACCACGATCCTCAGTAATGAGGGACCGACTGAAGAAGAAGAAGAAGTAAAACAACATTGTTTAAAGGAGTTTAGGAGTTAAGATGTTCTTTTGTGTACCTTTGTTGTCCAAATCCAGTCCAGTATATCCTCGACCTGTTTTGTATTTCGATTGTCATAATTTCATGAACCTAACAATTCCTCGATCGCCATAGATTTGATTTGAGGAGTTCCCTGGAGTATCCACCTATATTCGAAGTCCAGGTCCAAAGCCGATTAAATGATAATGGTTTTACCATGACAATCGTTCAACCTACCTGGGAAATTAAATGGTAATTTTGTAAACTAGCTTTAAGATTTAATAAAACATTAATTAACGCATGTCAAACCCTTTGTTCTCATAGAACTGTTCAAACTGTTTTTTTTTTGTTTGGTAGGTTATTTTTTTCCACTGCTGGGCAAAAGCCTCCCCCATATCCTTCCAGACATTCTTTTCTTGCGCCACCTCGAACCAGCCTTCGCGGTGTGCATCCAAATCATCTCGCCACCGCTTTCTGGGCCGGCCTCGGCGATGCCGTCCATCCTCTGGCACCCATGTCGTGGAGACTTTTGCCCAGCGGTCACTATGCATGCGGCTGGTGTGACCCGCCCAGTCCCATTTCAGCCTGGCAGCTTTTTTGCCCACGTCAATGATACCTGTTTTGGAGCGCAGCGTGGTGTTCGGTACTCTATCAATTCTTTTTAAATCTAAAATACTGCGCTTCATTGCCAGGTATTAATCAGATTAATTCAAATATTTTGTCATTGCACTTTCGGCTCCACAACGTCGATAACGACTCGCCTGCAATGACAAAGAATAAGTTACCTTTATTTAAAGATTGACTAACGCATTGACTTATATGATTGGGTTACCTACAGTTTCGTATATGAGACAAACCTTTTACAATGTTACAAATCGTAAGGGCTTTAAAAAACTTTTATTTTGTTTTTTTTTTTTATTTAATATGGATTTACTCTTGACTCTAGTCTAGGTCATATATGACAGAGACAAAGTCTACGATGGAGCGAGCTTATCCAGAAGAAGCCTGTTCACTCAAATTTTGAAGAGATTAGGGTTGTATGCTTTGCACCTTTACATAAAACCCTTTTTTAAGGCCTTTTTACTGGGATCCGAAATGATTCGTATCTACGAACCATTTATCTATCGCACCACCTAAAAGGAGAAGATGCATGCAATACCTATTTTAAAAAGATATAAAAAAAAATACAATAATAACCCCAAGTAGACTTAAGAGTCGGAAGAGTTTTCTTCATTGCACATAGACCGTGTCAGACCACCTTCCGTAGGTGAGGCGTAAGTTGTGGAAAGAACACCACTCACCACAACTTTCTCGTTCTGCACCAGGAACCCCGACCAGCCGGACGTGAACTGCAATGGCCGACCTGATGCAAAATGCCAATTAACCGACTGCCCCTCATGCAAGTAAGCCGCTGCACACACAACTTACCGATGTCGAGGAACATACCGAACACTAGAGGCCACACAGGCAACTGCCTGTGCAGAGTGACGACGTGGGTAATGCCAGGGGAAGGTCCCAGCGAGCCCTGTAACTGCGAAAAGGCGATGTCGAGGAAAATAATGGTGCCGTCTAAAGATACCACCGGCCTCTGTTGGTGTGGTGATCCTGAGCCGATGATACCCGACTCGTTAGTGTCTGTGCACTTACACCTAGTGGACATAAAAACGTCCACCTATGTCTGACATATAAAATTCCCCAATTCCTTTAAATTTCTCACGCACTGGGCCCTTAAATGTTGTGGGTAATTTAAAACAAAATTAATAATAATAATAAAACTTTATTGTCTCAAGAAGATACATACAATGGTAAAACACATGAGTTGTAACAAACTTAACATGTACAATAATTTTGTTGNGGTACTCTATCAATTCTTTTTAAATCTAAAATACTGCGCTTCATTGCCAGGTATTAATCAGATTAATTCAAATATTTTGTCATTGCACTTTCGGCTCCACAACGTCGATAACGACTCGCCTGCAATGACAAAGAATAAGTTACCTTTATTTAAAGATTGACTAACGCATTGACTTATATGATTGGGTTACCTACAGTTTCGTATATGAGACAAACCTTTTACAATGTTACAAATCGTAAGGGCTTTAAAAAACTTTTATTTTGTTTTTTTTTTTTATTTAATATGGATTTACTCTTGACTCTAGTCTAGGTCATATATGACAGAGACAAAGTCTACGATGGAGCGAGCTTATCCAGAAGAAGCCTGTTCACTCAAATTTTGAAGAGATTAGGGTTGTATGCTTTGCACCTTTACATAAAACCCTTTTTTAAGGCCTTTTTACTGGGATCCGAAATGATTCGTATCTACGAACCATTTATCTATCGCACCACCTAAAAGGAGAAGATGCATGCAATACCTATTTTAAAAAGATATAAAAAAAAATACAATAATAACCCCAAGTAGACTTAAGAGTCGGAAGAGTTTTCTTCATTGCACATAGACCGTGTCAGACCACCTTCCGTAGGTGAGGCGTAAGTTGTGGAAAGAACACCACTCACCACAACTTTCTCGTTCTGCACCAGGAACCCCGACCAGCCGGACGTGAACTGCAATGGCCGACCTGATGCAAAATGCCAATTAACCGACTGCCCCTCATGCAAGTAAGCCGCTGCACACACAACTTACCGATGTCGAGGAACATACCGAACACTAGAGGCCACACAGGCAACTGCCTGTGCAGAGTGACGACGTGGGTAATGCCAGGGGAAGGTCCCAGCGAGCCCTGTAACTGCGAAAAGGCGATGTCGAGGAAAATAATGGTGCCGTCTAAAGATACCACCGGCCTCTGTTGGTGTGGTGATCCTGAGCCGATGATACCCGACTCGTTAGTGTCTGTGCACTTACACCTAGTGGACATAAAAACGTCCACCTATGTCTGACATATAAAATTCCCCAATTCCTTTAAATTTCTCACGCACTGGGCCCTTAAATGTTGTGGGTAATTTAAAACAAAATTAATAATAATAATAAAACTTTATTGTCTCAAGAAGATACATACAATGGTAAAACACATGAGTTGTAACAAACTTAACATGTACAATAATTTTGTTGACCGCTAGTACCCAAAGTAAGATTTAACTTGTGGTATGGGTACTAGGGCTCTCGTACTTAAAAGCAGCAAATAGGTGACGTTAGAGTGTAGTGTATCGTATATGTTGCATTACGGTAGGAAAATCTTAGATATTATAACTGTTTGTATATATGTATATATATATATAAAAAGGTATTGTATATGTGAGTGTGTGTGTGCATGTATGTATGTGTATGTAATTGTGTGTGTGTGTGTGTGGTGTGTGTTTGTGTGTGTGTGTGTGTGTGTGTGTGTGACGGATTAATTTAAGTTATAGCAAACTTAACTTAGTTTAATCAGTTTTTCTGTTTCCTCATAAGATTTAGACAAAAGCCAAAGAGTAACTTTTTTCTTGCATTTCGATCTAGTTACTGAGTAGATGTTGCATTGTTCGTTAGCAGTGTTATACAGATGACAGCCTATAACAGTGTAGTTGCGCGCTGCTAATGCACTTCTAAATCTTTGGGCTTGGCAGATCCTAGGTGGACGGCGCCTGTTTGTGACTGGAATGGTATATTTCAGACTAGCATGCCTTCTGCAGATAGTTGCAAGCACAAAGAGCTGTCTGACAGTAAGCAGTTTACACTCGTGATATAACTGGGCAGTCGAGTATCTGAAAGGCTTAAATGTCATAACCTTAAGGACTGCCCTCTGTGCTCGCTCCAAGGGCAGAAAACATGATTTCACAGCTCCACCCCAGACTGATATACAGTATGTCAAAATAGATTGACATAGTGAATAATATACTAGTTTTAGGGTGTCAAAGTCAGCTGAATTACGCAATTTTTTAAAAATATATATCATCTTGCGGACACGGGATGTAATATAATTCACTTGGTGTTTCCATGACATAAAACTATCAATAAATACTCCCAGATACTTTGTGTGGTCTGATCTTAGTATAGATGGGCAGACACAGGTGTGGGTAGAAGCGAAGGTCGTACAAGTGTGCGCTCTTATATTAAAGGTTTCTAAGGTTGGTTGAGTTACAGCCGTCTTTGAAAACGTGATGTAAGTAGTTTTGTTGAGGTTCAGAGTTAGGAGATTATTTGAAAGCCACTGCATTACAAGACTAAGAGCGCTCTCTGCACGAGCAAATACTTCAGTCCAGTTATTGCCACTGACAAGTATTGCAGTATCGTCTGCGTAGGTATAGATAGAGGAAGATGGAAGGGAAATTGTTTCAAATAATAGCCAAATTAATATTTCTGCATTGGTAAACTTTTCATACCCACGTCCCATATCTCGTTCCGTAGGCACAAAAATGTTGATATACAAATAGGCATCGTTTTTTTTTAAGGATGGGAAATCATCGATTGACTTTTTCCGCTCTGGGTGGAGCGGAAGGGCGGAAATAGGCATCCTAAAACCAAAAAAAGTAGTTTACCAGCTATTCAAAGTTACCTATTTAGTCAGACATTTCTAACATATACATAACGATATCATTATATTAAATCACAATCTCTTTCATCATTTATGAATTTAAATGAAAATGGTTCAGTCATTTTGAAAAGATGAATCACAGCCGACTTACAAAACGATATTTTCTTGACTGATTGTGAATGGAAACGGAATAGGATGCCCACCCCCGAAGAAGAAAAAAATCTGTGAATCAATGACATCAAGCTTTAGTGTGTTTACCATCACATTAAGTGTATGGGCCACAATTATTGCCACAGAGTGTATTAAAGTACATTACAGGGCAGATAACGGGCCATCGATGACGTAATATGTACTGCGTTCTGTTTCCGTATTGCGGTCTATTGTGAATTGTGACTGCTCAGTACTCTATAGGTCGATGTTGCACTCAAAAGTGTGTTAACTCTATAGAGCATCGAAGCACCGCGCCGCGCCGCACCAGGATGTGCGTGCATGGTAGCGACTGTCGACGGCGAGTATAGGGACCGGGGGAGCGAATCGCACAATCTGTTTTGCGGAAACAGTATCTTACGGAGGTGGGTCCTGTAATGATGTGGGCAGGGATTTCTACTGAAACAAAAACGGAGCTGATATTCGTACCTGGTGGCGGGAGGGGCTGGAGGGGTGGCGTTGATGTATCTTTCTGCGGTAAGCCCCCTTTACCGCAGAAAGATACATCAACGACATTCTGCTAGGCCATGTACTCCTCTACGCCAGGTTTATTGGCGAATACTTCCTACTAATGCACGATAATGCCCGCTGCCACGTCGCTGCAGTAACTAGACAGTACCTGGAAGAAGTCGGGAGTTCCACACTAGACTGGCTAGCCGTTAGTCCTGACTTGAATCCGATTGAACATATGTGGGACGAGCTAAAAAAACGAGTACGAGGAAAATGACTAGCTCCGACGTCGACAGAAGACCTGAAAACTGCTTTAGTCGAAGAGTGGCAGGAAAACATACAGGATTCCATCAGGTAACTCATTCGGTCAATTTAAAACCGTTTACAGGCAGTCATTAAACTGGGTACTGACCAGTATTACGGGGTGGAATGTAACATGTTACAAAGCCAGTATTCGTCTTTGAAATCTAACAAAGTTATATTTCGAATGATATAACATAATCGTTCATTGTATGGAAATTAAAAGTCGCGAGTGTATAATATATTGTATATCGTACTATACTTTAGTCAATTGTACTGTAAATAAAAAAAAATTATATAGTCACATCAAAAGTGTGGATCAAGTACGTTTTAGAGTAACGCCGCAATTGAAGATTATTATTTTAACTTATGGATCGTTATTGATGTTTTAAGTGAATTTCACAATTTCAATTAATAATTTTCTTTAATATTTGATAAAAATATAAAATCAACTGCCAATCAGGATTCCTATAAAATTGTGTAATAGCGTATTTATAAAACCATTACAATTTTTGCAACGGAACTGAAAAAAATTGCATCGATATGGAGCGACGACATCATTTAAAACGAGAAGAGATGATGCGAGCCGTCGGAATGCAATAAAGTATTGAGTATTGAGTATTGAATGTTGCAAGCTGGTTCCAGGCAACGTACTGTGACTGTCGCTCTTGGCACTACACTGAGCGTCATAAACCGCGTCTGGACACGCTATCGTATCACGGGTAGCGTGGCTGAGCGACATGGAGGAGGATCTCGCACCACCACTCGCAGACAGGACCGGTACATCCAAAATACTGCTCGATGGAATCGTACCATGACCGCCATGATGTTGGCTATAAGGCTCCACAGCTCTTCAGGCTTGCAGTTAAGTGACCAGACCAAAGTGGGTCTGCGTTCCCGAAGGCCGCTGAGAGTTCCACCTATAGCACCGTTTACAATGGGCTCGCGAACACAGAAATTTGGAAGAAAAAGGACTGGGATTGCGTTTGCTTTTCCAATGAATGTAATTTCGGTATAAGGCCGGATACAAGACGTACTCTAGTTTGGAGGACCTTTGGACGTCAAGAACGTTTGAAATTTTAGCAGAAATTTCAACAATAATGGTTTGGGCAGGTATTTGGATTGGTGGAAGAACTGATCTCATTTGGATCAGGGGCTTGGATTAATGCTCAGATTTATGGGGAGAGGATTGTTTTAGACGTGACTATTCCTTTGCGAAGCCGGTTGGGTGATTCGTTTCGACAATACTCGTCCACACACGGCTAGGAGTAGTAGTCACACGCACTCTTGCCGATCCTCGTATCAACGTTCTGCCGTAGCCTGTTCAATCGCCATACCTCATCAAATTGAGCACGCATGGGATATGCTCCAAAGAAGAGCTCTACCGAGTATGGATGCCGTGCATACCCCACAACAAGTATTATATAGAAAGAACGTAGGCGGCCATTCCTCAAAGTTATTTTGATTAATTGATTTTAAGCATGCCCCAATCGCTGTGATGGACAACAACAATGTGTGATTCGTGTCAATGGTTAAAACACTATATTTTTAAATCTTTACAATTAAAAAATTAAAAATCCTCATTTTAGCCTCTTTTTGCCATTTAATAGGTTAATTTCCCACAACTTGGAAAAATTGCAATTTTTCTTAATTTTTACAAAACTTAGGGATAAGTTGCTAATTTAAACAGGAATTAAACTAAGAAACCAGCCTGGAACACTAGATTTGATAAATATTAATTGGAATAGTTAAAATGTACTTGATCCCTAGACACTTTTGACGTGTTTAGTACGAAAAACACTATATTTCCAACGCCCATTCAAGACCGAAAAACATTAGTAAAAAGCTGTTTGGAAGCACAAAAATTTTCGAGCTCACTGCGCTCGCTCTACCATCCATTCTCGTATTCTAAAACCATTCAGCATCAGTCCTCAATTTGACTCCTATTCTGTAGTAGAATATTGGAGCTCGCTCTAGCATTTATTTATTAAAACTTCATGCACTAGCAAAAACACTACAAAAGCGGACTTAATGCCTAAGGTAATTTCTACCAGTCGACCTAAGGGTGGTGCAGAGACAACATGGCAGGTGCAACTTAAAGAAAAACAAACAGAGAGAAGAAAAAAACATTTATAAATCTATAGATACATACATAAACAAAGACATTAAGAAAAAACGAATCCAAGGAATTAGCACTGTGATGATTCTACCAACTTCTTGCGAATGTGCTCATGTGCCTTCACCTTGAAGGACAACTGACTTCTTGCCATCCTGATGTTCAGAGGGTGCGCATTCCAAAGGAAAATCGCCTGGACAAAGATAGAGGAGCGGATAAACCCAGAGCGCTGTGAGGGACATCGTAGGAAGCGATTATTGGTAGAGCGAAGATTTTTACTATGGGCAGAACAAATTACTTAATTGAATTAGTGAAGTTAGATATCTAATAGATAATAGCCGGACATGAGATTTACGCCTCAGGGAAGGAAAAGTACCAGAGTAAAGGGAAAAGTTAACGATGTGGCAGGAAGAAGTTGAACCAAAGTCGAAACGATCATATGACGACTGCTGTTGTCGCAGCTTTAAAGGGGGCAATATTGGGACTAGTCAGAACAGCAAGGTAGTCAATAGCTCATTTGGTTAGACTATCTAACATAGTACAGTGGAGAAATAGCGGTTTTGATCGTCCAAGCCAATTGTATTATTCATCTTTTCCTTGAGCTTTTCTGAATAGCTGGGCAGGCTAAGTCCTTTATCGCTAAACTTCGACGTGTTTATTAATTTTATGCCAAAAAAATAAAAAAAACATGATGCTGATTATGGTTTTCGCATGCCTCCCAAACCAAACAAAAATGAGATCTCTAAATATTAAAAAGTTTTAAAACTTAATTATTAATGATGATTAGGTACTATTTTTTTTCCTTAATTTTCCAAAATTACTATATTTTTTCTATGATTTACAAAAAATACAATAATTCCACCAAAAACAGGTGGCACCCTCTCCCCCTATCTCAGAGTGCCAGTTAAGACTGCCACAAGCATTGTCAGAATAGTCACGGGCCGTCATGAGTCAACTCCATGGTTCACATCATTATTGTAGGATACCCTGACGCCAACAGGATGCCTGACGATGCAGGATGGTAACTTATCGAATACGTGCAATTTGTGCAGTAAGAACTTTGATAGAAAAAAACTGCATTATTTCTTTCTTTCGATCATCATGAGAGTCATGTGTTAGTAAATCTATACGCGAGTTTTTTTCTTCCACTCGCCCGGGCTTTGTTATTTTTGGGTCACTAGGCTCTATTAACTAATACGTCTACGCCTAGAACGCACAGACTGAATCTACAAGAAACCTGAGTGCCTCGTCGTATTTGCTTCAGGCAAAAAAAGTCTTCTTCTATCAATAACAGCCAGAAATGTTCGACTACAAAGTTACTACATCTTAACTTTCATAAACTGGCCCTTCCATTAGCTTGTAATCACAATTTACTTCAAATCAAGCTATCCCTATCAGTACAGCCCTTTCTACTACACCATTGCCTTCGAATAAAAGCAAGAACATTGTGAAACACCTTACGATCTCCGTAGGCGTTTGGTAATCGAGTCTAACGCAAGCGGACCGAATTATTTTTTACCGTACAACAAGATTGGTGTTATGATAGTTACATAACTCACGACGTCAGCCCGTGACGACTTTCCGACATGGCCTAATAACAATAAAATGACGAGAAGATTGGTGAATGCGATCGACTTATGTGCCTTTGATTCTTTCTTTGGTTTGGTCGTTTCCTCGTACGTTTACTTCTTCGGAAGTAACAAACAATCGATCAAACGTGCCTTCTTGTAAATATACTTAACGTTTGAAGAATTGGCCGTTTTGAGAAACTTGCAAGGTAAAGCCATCGACCGTCAAAGATAAGCATGAGACCCATTTCACTGGCTCACCATGCACAGTCCGTTCTTTCAAGGGAAAGAAAAATCCGCTATCTCCCTCCCTTGAAATCATTCATCTTTATTCGAATACGAATGAGTGAATGGTTATGGAGATGCAGGAATTGATTGAATGCACCTCCTGTGCGAATCAGGCCTTTTCCCCCTCATAATGTAGGTATCTATTCTTGGAGTATGTTTGAAACATATTGTAATATGCAACCTTATTGCATCAATAACTAACTTAGGTGTGCCTAAAATGTTCCCATTGCTCGGACTCAGGCCACTTACCTGAATAAGAGGAAGTGGAGCGCAATCCACCACGCGGGCCCAGTGCAGACAGGAAATTTTACAAATTCTTAGACTAAATTAACCATTTCCGGCTAACTAGTATTTTATTTCAGAGTATCTCAAAATTCTACGACGTTGCAGGGGCAAGATATCGGACAAATGAAAACGTACGTACGATTAATAAATGACAAATATAAGACCACCGTGAAACCCTGATTAATTATTTGCTTCAGAGCAACACCAAAACTGTATAAACACAAATACATATATAAGCCATATCTCCTCAAGCTCAACAATAATATTTTTTCATAATAATTAATTATTGATTATTTTAAAAAGTAGTATAAACATGCATTATTATCATATTAAAAGAAAAACAGTTTGAATGATCAAAAATGTTACAAAGATAATAATCGCGGAACCTACAAAATGTTATTATGGACCTGCCTTCGAGTATAGGCCCTCTTCATTCCACTTCATACTTTTCTATCTTTGACCTCAGTATCCTGATCCCCCATTTTCTGCTGCAGAATTCTTTATTTCGTTTCGTTCCGTTTGAGCATGAAACAATACAGAGATGTATTGTTTTTTTCTCAATAATATAAGCTACATGAACCGACCATTACAATTATAACGTTATAACAGTATTCTATATGTATTGCTTTGATTCGGCTTTTTATGTCTTGAGTTTTTTCTTAGTCTTTTATACGTTCCAAGTTTAGAAAGCTCCGTCCCTTCCCATCCTTGACATGTGCGGGTTAGAGACCGGTACTCAGTTATACTGCATCAAGTTATACTGGAGATTTATTTGGCATGCCACCTGGACCTTTGCTTTTTTACCTTTGTTTAAGTTCTGTATTTTCGGCGGTTCCGCACTGCATCCGATCCGAATCCGGGAATTGTCGGTTTGGAGTACTACTTCTAGAATGCATTACGCACTAGATCCGAACTCCGTCCGTCCGAATTCAATACATTTTCAATCAGGATAAAACTCTGAACTCAAATTCGATTTTGAATCGGCTGCAGTGCGTAAACGCTCTAAGTATTTCATTTTCGGTAAACAATTTTGCTATTTGTGATCTTGACTAAGTTTTACTGTAGTTGTTGTTTAACGGATCCGCTTTATTAATATTTTTCTTTCTTTTCTTCAGACTTCATTAATGGTCGGAATGGACGTTCGTTGATTGTTGAATGTTGACTGATTTGCTGGCAATTCATTATTTTCTCGATTCATTTCATTCCGCTAGTTGTGAACTTAACTTTTCGCCCTCTTAACACTTTTGCCAAAAAATCTTCTTTTATGTAGGTAGATATCATTATACCAGTCCTATTTTTGTACTGTTTTTAGGGTTTCGTAGTCAACAAGGAACCCTTATAGTTTCCCCATGTCCGTCTGTCTGTCCGCGGTTTAGCTCAGATACGCTTAGCACTAAAAATTTGGAATTTGGTATGGGTATTCATTATTAATCACGCCAACGAAGTGGTAAAATAAAATATTGAAAAAAAAGAAATTGGATAGGTACTGTAAAGTGGGTATCGTTGGATAGGTCGTTTAATAAAAATATTGAGGTTGTGCGAAAACATTTTTCTATCCAAGGTTCAAAGTGCTAATTTTTGTTAGAGCTTAACTCTATATAAGATATTTTGTATGTTAAGTATTCGAAGTTTCTTTTATTTGTAAGATAGTTTTAATAACCCGAGCTGCCCTAATTGTTTGTCCATATTTTTCTTCATTTGGGTAGGTATTTCAAATTCTAGATTCTTAAATTCTTGTTGTTTTTAATATTATTTGGTGCACCTCATTCGTTTATCGGTTGGTTTACTTTTGGTTACAAAAATAACCAGATTAATCAACTTCTAAAAGCCTCCTATTTCAATAAAGCGGTTGGGCGGTCATCCACCATGTGGGCCCTAGGGTTTGATGGTTTTCACAGCATCTTGTGTCTTTGGCTAACTAGCATTTTATTTCAGTGTCGAGGAACCGCCTAACGTGACATCATATTATAATCGAAAAATGAGAGACCGGCCAATGGCACCGGAAGGCCGGCAAATTGCAGTCCGGTATGTACTATTAGCATAAGTAATACCTACAAATCAAAGACAACCGTGAAATCCTAACAGTTTCAAATTCTTCCCTGCATAGCCATTCAGGGAAACTCGGGCTCTCTAGTGGAGTCCAATAAATGTTATTTTTTTTAATTTGGACCTAATTTTTTACATGAAATATTTTACTTTTTTAATAAAATGTTAATACACTTAACTAGGTACCTCTTGATCAATTATATTTATATCGTAAATAGGTTCCTTTTGTCAAATTAAACTAGTTGGTGCCGGTGTTTCCCAGCTGACTTACCTAAGAAGAAACAGTCTCTTTTATTAATTTTTTATATACTTTATTGTACACCAAATGTAAATTAGAAAAGGAAACTTTTAAGTTCCATACAATTTAATGTAATGGTCAAAACATATAGAACCATGTACCACAGTCCACAAGTACCACACCAATTCAAGTGGACGTGTCCAAACAGTGCACGCATTTGTCAGTTATCGTGTAGCTCAACTCAAAATTTGTGAGGAGCTCAACCATCCGACGAACAATACCAAAGTTACATTTGGGTAGGCCATATAAAGTACCTACTCAAACTGCCAAACGTCATGAAAGTAACCCTTATTAGACCACAACAATATTTAAATATTTGCATGGCAATATTTATGGCGCTAACAATATCTATCTAACGTTTTTTGCACTTAATGCAAATAAATGACTTTGACATTGATAACGACCTACATATAGTTCTCACATTCTCAACACTTCATATGAGAACCATGAAAATTTGTGTCTGAGATGGTCTTTTGAGAAAGGAACAAACAGATTCGAGTGGAACTGTCCAGTCAGTGCAAGCATTTTTTCAGTAATCGTGTAGCTCAATATTTTATTTTAAACGATTGAGTGATTTTAAAGTTTACATGGAAGAGTCCAAAAGAAATTTATTCCTGGGGATAATATACTTCAAACTTATATGAAATAGTCTAAATAAAAGATGATTATTACCCTAAATCGTCAAAGTTTTGATGGGTGAATTGTATTCCCAAGGTCAACACCACCATCAAGAAATCAAAATCCACGCGAATCCAGTTCGTGGGCAAAATGTAACTGTACCTATTTAAAATAGATAATATTATGTTTCCTACTGCAATTTCTTATGTTCATATTTTTCATTTAACTGTCGTTTTATTTATTGAAATTAAGGGCAGCAAATTTTGATGGGTGATTTTTTTATGCTATTTGGTGGAACCGGGTTCAGAGGTTTAACATTTTACGGAGTAGGTATGTCTTAAGGCGCTCCACTTCTCGGCTTCGTTACGCGACTTAATCTTTGTCTTAACAAGAATATTAAGAATATACGAGAGTTTTATGTTTACTTATGTTTACGCCTGTGAATATAGGAAGCCAAAGTAACAACGGATAGACTGTGTGAGTGATATGATAGGAAAGGGAGTTAGTGATAGCATGACTTTTGACAGGACAGAATGGAGGACAAAACATGTTGCGACAACCCTAAGAGTATATTTATGCAATTAATGTGGTGTTCTTCCATAACGAATGTCTAATATTAGGGTTTATATTGGTTTGAAAGTATTTTTCATTTGGATAATATCTGAGAACCAACGAGTTTTGGAGACCAAATGAATTTTAAGAACGGTTTACAGTTAGGTCTTTTATCATAAACGGGATTCATAATTTAAAATCAAACGTCAAAAAAATCATGTCTGTTGTATGGGAGCCCCTTAAATATTTATTTTTATTCTGTTTTTTTTTAGTAGTTGTTGTTATAGCGGCAACAGAAATACATCATCTGTGAAAATTTTAACTGTCTTATTATCACGGTTCATGAGATACAGCCTGGTGACAGACGGACAGACAGACAGACGGACGGACAGTGAAGTCTAAGTAATAGGGCCCCGTTTTACCCTTTGGGTACGGAACCCTAAAAATGCTTTTTTAACCGACTTATGTATGTTTTATTTTTCATTTTCAGTAGTGAAGAACCAACTACCAAACACGAATTCTTTGATTTTAAATTTGATGGAAACCTGCATATATTTTGCATTGCCGGAGCCATTACCCTGATCGTCCTTCTTTTGTTGAGGAAGATATTTTGCATGTTCAAGTGCAGACGACGACAAAGAAGACGAAGGTCAAGATCTAGGAACGCATGCGTCTGCAGATCTCGGTACTTACTTACACTTTTGTTTTCGAACGTCTCACGCCTTTTTTAAGATCCTCGAACCGAGCTCTATGACTTCATAAATCAAAAAATAAAAAACAATATCAAAAGTCATTTATTCTAATAAGGCTGAGTGCCAGCACTTTTTGAACGTCAAAATTCTACATAAAGACAGTCCCCCAAAAAGCTCGCCCGTCACCACTTCCTAGTGTTCTAGCTGGAAAGAAGAAGTGGCGCAGCAAACTCCCCAGCAACACAACTGTATGTTAAGTTTTAAAAATTGAATTTATACAGTAGTATGCAAAGTAAGTTTACAAAACATGACACAGAAAAATAATATGTCTAATATGGAAATCTATTTTAAGTGAAATTAATTGACACTTGTTAGCTAGCACACTCCATTATGCCATCTAAAACAAACAAACTCAAGCATTAACAAGTAAATCAAACTAATTAAGCCTTCAGGCATAAATGATGTGCCCGCTTACACGTGCAATGGTATAATCTAACAATAGGATTGTGACTGGAACCAAAATGATGGAAATGAATTTAAAGATTTGATGATCGCATTTATTAGGACAGACAGGCGACTTGGCACCCGCCACTGGAAATCTCTTTTATTTTGAAATCGCCCGGCTGTCATTACGTTTATCTATCAATGCATACTTACTCTTTTAGCCTACAGTTTGCACTGACTGAACTAACGATCAGTGCAGACATAACTTAATTTTATTATAGCATACAACCCTAATCTCTTCAAAATTAGAGTGAACAGGCTTCTTCTGGGTAAGCTCGCTCCATCGTCGACTTTGTCTCTGCAATCTATGACCTAGACTAGAGTCAAGAGCAAACACATATTAAAAAAAAAATAGCTCAAGTTCACATTAAACTATGAACGATAGTACTATCATTTTTTTAAAGAGAGTGCACCCGCGTCTGATATACAATGTGGTCGGCAGCGGTGGTGGCTGAAATAACGGCTGCATTGATCCAACTATGACTTCCAATCTCGTGGATTGAGTAACCGGCTCTGGCAGGTTAGTACTAAAGGTTACATTTATTATTTCAAGGGGATAAGTGGAGCGAGTCACAAAGCTCCTGTCATCCTCTTTGGTTAGTTTTCTTCGGACCTTTGAAATATTCAAAATACCTTTCTTTGTAAACGTTTAAAATTGATACTGCTATATTATCTTTGGAACATAGAATCGTATGTATACAGGTAGTTGCATAGCATGTAGTGGGTTGATGTCCGCAATTCCATTTCCAACTCCGCGTATTTTGTGTTCATGTAATTTTGACTTTTCTTTTTATATTCGGTTTACATACTTCTTGAGCAAACGACACTAGATAGAGAATATTAAGGTAAACACGTTTCAGCTTAATCCACAAAATGTCATTTAAAATTTCAAGATTTACGCAAAAATTACGGCCGTCCCACTCACGGTTACCAAGTAAACGGTTATTGCGACTGTTCGCAATATTTACGAGATTCAAAATGTGGGCGACCTTGAAGAACGGGTCCCGCCAGACAACAGCATTGCGCAGACGCATGTGTACCTTAGCTTGAGCATAGCATAACGCAATCAGCTGATTAGAACTGACGATGGCCATTATAATAGAGTGCCTGTAGGTTGTGAAAAAAACAAATCAATTGTGGAGGCGGGGTATTGCAGAAACGCGTAGTTGGTTCTTTTATTATCCTTTTTTCATCTTTGGGCTGTGAAAAGAGAAGCCTACAGCCAGCAGTGGGTGAAGTCGGGCACATGCAGGTATATAATATAGGATGATTAGTACCTACTAAGGTGCATTCCTTGAAAGGGGATAAACTCAAATTAACATGCACCATTCTAACTCTGATGGATGGATACATGGATTCGATACTGTGTTCTATTAGTATCGCTTTTAAACAAAGCTACTTAAAACTGGTCAACCCAAGATGTTTAAATGCACCCTAAGATTGACGTAGATTTGGTACCCAATTAATTATTTTAACTTCTTTAACCATAACTTGAATTAGTGTGCACTTTACAGGTTGAAAAAAAATTGGCAGACCTGCACGGGAGAATTAAAATTAATGACACCCCGAAACTCAACTACACGTGCATCTGAGATCGAAGTAATGCCAGTAGGTAGGTATTTTAATATTGTAACATGTCCCCATGTAGCGCCTTTAACAGTGACTTGATTACGTTAATAAAGAAAAAAAATTGTCCCTGCTATGTGTCCGTTTATTTCAATAACATTGATTAGGCAGGGCCATAGACGTTTCATAATTGTTCCAGTTTAACCAGCTTTGGCCCTTCGTACGCCTACCAAAGGTCCCAGATAAGCAGGGTCCCGAATTCGTCAAGAAAAAAAGGTAAAAGCCGATCTTAACGTAATCAAGTTAATTCTATTCTAAATTTATTCATTTTTCTGTTCAAGAATGCCTCTCAGGAGTCGTATTCATGTGACGAAGTCGCCTGAAGTACCGATGTCCACACCAGAACACAATCTAATCATTTTGATTGGAGTAGCAATGTTTTCGGACAAGAAGATAATCCCGTAAACCTATAGATTTCAAGCGAATACAAAAATATTATGTGATATTAGAAATAAATTATTCAGTTTAAAATGCGCTAAGTTTTGCTTTTAGATTTCTTTCACTTAGATAAATATAGAAATTTTAGGTACCCACTTTTGAGCCCAACCTTTTCTGCATTAAAATTCAGAGTAGAGCTTTATTCAATCCCACTACTATTATAAATATGAAAGTTTGGATGAATTGATGGTCATATTTGTTACTCAACCACGGCTGAACGGATCTAGATGAAATTTGACACACAGATAGATTTTAATTTCGGGAACATATTCCCTTGGGATAATGTCCACGATTAAGACGGGTGAAGCCGCTGGCAGAAGCTAGTTATGATGAATAAAACAAATGAGACAGTTTACCATTTACATAATTTTGGATTTAACGATAAAAAATATGTATTAGCAACCATAAAACCATCATAAAAAAGCCGCTGATAGCAAGCAACTGATACAACGTTACCCGAGCAAATAAATCTTGCAAATAAAATGCTGCAATCTCGAGAAGTGGTGTGCCCTAAGACACGACCTTGCGGAAACCCTTTTTTAAACAATAAAGATAAAAGAATTAAAGTTTCCAACTATTATTTAAGTTACCGGTTTGACAATATTAACATTATTCAAGTCATCGGGGACAACATCAAAAAAGTTATCAAAAAACTGACATTAATTTAGAAAAAATGATGATGCAAAGTATCAAAAGCCTAACCCAATACGAAAGATAATCAGAAGAATTGAACAAACGTGTGCCCTTTCTGTATAACCTTGGCCCGATGAGAGAATGGCTTTCGTTTGGTGTCGTTGACTGCGTGTCGTCATGGCAGCGCCCTCACCGGTGACCAACGCGTGTAAACAGATGCGGCAGTCGATTGCGTCTGCGCATTCAATAGAAAACATCTGAGCGACACGGTAATTACAATGTAGTTTGAATTGCTTAGCAAGCTCTTGTGTAAACGACTTGTACCTATTCAAAATACGCTGTGGGTAAGATTAAACATGACTTTATGGATAACAATGAGTTAAAGCCTCGTGAAGTTACGGCAATTTCGAACCTGAAAGTGTAAAGTTTTTGGGGATCAATTCTAATTCATGTGTCTGAGTTATTGCCTAAAATTGTAGTGCATTACAAATGAAAGGTAATGCTGAAAAAAGAGAAAGTCAATTTTGTAGACTCAGCATCTCGATTAGGCCTAGGCATTCAATGGAAATTGAACCTTATTACCGTATACGCTGCACTGACTCATATTGAGCTGATTGCCACAAACTTATAAGAACTCATTTAAAATTGTAAATATGAATGTAGGTCACTGGTTCTCTGCACCTTTGGCATGACATAACACTGGTACCCGACCATTCAGCTCCGCAGCCCATGTTTGTCTCTCTTTATAGCACTGTAATTCTGAATCACTATCTCTTTCTATCGTATTGTGTAAAACCCATTGTTTTTTGAGTAGCTCATTTTTTTATGTTGTGAAACTTAATTGAAAAGTTCTTTTGCATAATTTTCATATTGAATGGAAAATGTTAAACCCACAATGCTGACAATGTGTTCTGATTTACTCAATGTAACTAAACTTAAAGTATTGCTGATACCTAAACGTTTAAGATAAAAATATCGCACTGAAATCGCTCAACAGTAAAATAGCCTTGATTTGGTCACCTGTTTTTATTTTAGCGCAAACAGTTTATTGACCTAGGTTATCTAATCTAGAATTTGTAATTTCTACTCTAGCTTGAAATTATTTAACATCGCTGCATTCGCTGTCAAGGTCTATTTTGTCAAGGTAACTAAACAAGAGCATTTCATTGAGAATTTGTGCAATCCTGAAATACGTAAGACTGTAACTCCGACGAAAATAATTTTAAACGCTCGTTCTTTTTTGGAATCGTTAAAAGGTATTCTGAAGGGGATTTCAAAGAAATATCTAATGATTTGGCGACTTATTTGTAACCCTGGTGGTGAGTTTAAGTCGATAATTACAAAAAGGTTATTAACGCCAACTTATTTTGAAGATGTTTCAACATTGCTCATATTCATTGTTAATTGCCGTACCTGTGTGTATCTTTTGTTAAAATCAAAAAGCACGTTACTTCTCTAATTGTGAACGTGAAATAATAATTGCTATAAAAATATTAGACTTATATAACAGCGCGTGCAGTTTTGCAATTTATTTATTGCCCTGAAAAGCTATTACGCATTGGCCCACTAAGATATATAAATGTAGAAAGTACATATTAGATTCAGCCAGCGACTTCGCACGCGTTAATTCAAAATAATACCAAAGAAACATTCTCCCAGGGTGAAAAGTATCCTATTCCAGGACACGGTCTACTCGTGTGCTAAGTTTCATCCGAATCCGTTTAGACGTGAAAAGATAGGAGACCGTTAGTTTACGGCCTGTGGTTGGACAGCTCTGTATACAGGTGATTGGTAATTAAGTCAGCATCATCTTAACAGCCGAAAAAACATCCACTACTGGGCATAGGCCAAGAGGGGGCGTTTGCCATAATCGCCACGCTTGGAAGGCGGGTAGGCGATCGTAGTGTAGCTGTTGCAATGCACAGAGAATGCTGCTGCCCATTCTCTGGTGAGTCCCGTACGCGCTTCTTACGTCACCCACGGGAAGTGATGGGATGGTGCTATTCTTTTACGTCCGACACCACACAGAACGGTAATTAAGTGCGTTCCTACAAATGGAAATTCTATACCTAATTTGTAACGATTATGACCTGAATAACTTGGGGCTAAATTGATTTTGTTTTTTTTATTACTCAAATAACTTATTTTAAAATTTATTTCGAACTCTTGTTCATTCAAGAGAAGTTTGAAGAAATGTTCCATAGCTTGTAATTTACGGTGGCGGCGCTTGGTTTGCAAAGTAAAGTATTTTTTGATACATTATTATTTGAGGTATTTATTTGGCCACGAGCTTTCAGAAAAGTATCAGTTTACTATCCAGAGTAGAAGAGATTAATCACAACAATTAGCAATTTTTTGGTTGTCAAGTAGACAACTTAAAAAGTTCGATTCCTGGGAGACAAACCAATTGGGACCCGAAGTTACCGGGGTCAAAATCGTTTCGGATTAGCTGTACAACATCCCATTTGAAGGAAGACACTCAATTACCAATCACCCTGCTCCTGGGATAGCCAAGTGGTTGTGCATGCTGGACAGAAGAACAGAATTGAGGCATATCCTGTGAAAGAGCTCCATACTGGGATCGGCATGGTTCGAGGACGACATACCTATATGTATACTGAATTCTGAACCAAATAATTTATGATCGGCCTTCTCCTGATAAGGAAAAGAAACCCAAGCCGTTAATCTTTTCCGAAAGTCTACTAGTAAATATTATAGACTACCTACTAGTGAAGAATACTAAAGAGCGAATCAGACTCTCACTTTACTCGAAAACTATATCACGATATACCTAGGTACTATCGCACCGCTTTTGGGCTCTCAAAGCAGTGTAATTCTCAAGCAAACCGTTTTTTAGGTCCGGACTTCCGTATAAAACTGAATTCGTGGATCACTCACGCATATAACTGTCTGACTGTCTATAATAGTAAAAAAATACAATTTTCCACCCTTATCTCTGAAACTAAGAGCCAAACCTACAATTTTGAAAAAAATAAAGGTACTTATATATTTTTATCCGTATTTTTCAAAATTTCTCTCTTATAGATTACAAGAAAACGAGGAAAACCTATCTACTATATGCATAATTTGTCTTTCAAATTAAGTACATTTCGGTATTATGTAGGTATTTAATAGCAATACATTTTGTGATTGTTGTAAGTAAGAGTAGTATAGTAGGTAGGTATAATTGATACGAAATCCTGAAAGCAATATAATTTTTCAATTCACGACGAGGGTACTCAATCCTGGGGGGCTACTCTCTAAGCCCGAAGTCCGTAGTTTCGGGCTTAGATGCAAGCGTATTCTACTCCGTATCACCTAACCTCTTAGTTCGGGTTCGGAACTGATCGCAAGTCCGTAGGTGATACGGACTAGAATACGCACGAAACTACGAACTTCGGGCTTAGAGAGTAGAGCCCCCCTGACGCGCAAGAGTAACTTGAAAACTGAACTTATGTAGTCCGACTGACATATAATATATAGGTACGCTTTAAATACCCGAACGGGAAGGCAAAGTTGTACCTGCCTGTGAAACACCCACATTTTACCAGTCATGTTTAAGTCTCTTGTAATAGAGAGGGCAAGCATATTACAATCAAACGGGCACAGTGCCAGACTCCGGGCAGCTCCTGGAATTCCACACAACAACACTGCCCGATCCGGGAATCGAAACCGGAATTCATGTACAGCTGCAGTGAATGCGATTAGATCAACGAGGCTGCCACGTCATGACGTCGCAGTCGCGTAAGCTAAACTATTCGCGAATAAACCTATTATATTATCCTTAACTTTCTACAATTTACGTGAAGCAATTCAACGCCTACCAGGCACCTAAATGTTGCTTTGCTCGTCTGAAAGCAATGCTAATTCGATATTAATGATTTTTTTGTTGCAAACGATTGCATGTCCAGAAAAAAGAAATACATCAGCATGTAATTTCAGCCTAATTTCGGATACACTGAGGTGACCTTAATCGTTTACGCTACGATTTTTGTTGTCATTTATGTAACACTTGTAATTCAACAGCAGCCTAAACAAAAAGTCAGGAGTCACAAACCTTTGGTCGTATTCTATTTTAATTTTTTTAAATATGTGGGTAACATGAAAAGTGCGTGGAAAGCAGTCGACTCGTCGTCGTCGACAATGAATGAATATGAATAAAATTCAACAAATGAAATAAAATTAATCACTTATGCACATGTCACATTAAAACGCATTAAGTTTATATTATCTCATGTATGGCAACTAAGGCAAGTCAACACTAGGGTGTCAATAAAGGCCTAGGATAAAGAGTTAAAACCCGAAAACAGCACAGTTTTCTTAGGCATGACTTTGGGTGCCAAGCTTCAGGGCCCCGTATATATAAACTGTCTAAATAACTTAACTCTGCGTCATACGCCGTTAGAAAAGTTCTTAGTTTTAACTGATTTAGAAACAGCCCCTTTAGTATATTTTAGTTATTGTCATAGTGTGATGTCGTTCGGCATTCTATTGTGACGAGATGCCACCGACATACTTACTATTTTTGGTATACAAAAAAGGGCCATTCTTTCAATTTATAAATTAAGTCCTAGACACTCTCTCGGAGGTTTATATTTATGAGAATTTCCTGACTTGAAACTTTATTCTAAATAAAATTAAATCCAAGCAGTCATACTACTCGTACAACTATGTGTAGGTACTTGCCATTAGCCAAATGTTGGTGGTCCCTGCAACATTCACTGAAAACCGCAGTTATCTAAATATCTATTGCGGTGGAGCGCAACGATCAACGGCTTCAAGCAAAATAACAAGCCTGCCGGAGTCCGCCATCAGTGTTCGTTCGCTCTCAGTGCAACGTGTACGTGCCCTTGTGATTTTGCGCGGGAAACTTGAACAAGTGAGTTTTTCTTTTTAATTTTATAGCCTTAAGTTTCCGCGGGAAATTCGACAAGTTACCTGTTTTGCATTTTTGTTTGACAAGAATTTGGTTGGACAGTGAGTTGATACGTGGAGGTTACATATTTTACTGATTTTTTTATTTGAAACAATTTTTTTTTAATACTTGCTGATTTTTTATAGAAACATCATAAGTTTAAATATAATATTACAAAGCTATGCGAATGGATATATTACCTAAAATATTGGCAATGCGATTTTTTTTATTAAAAGCTTGTGTCTGTGGAGTGCATATGTCACCGGAAAAGTGCAGACTTCGTAAGATTGTAATAAATCTTTATTAGATTATAATTTCTCGATATATTACGAAAAAATCGTATTGTATACAATCTCATTCAAATTCAATAGTTTCCAGTATATCCGTGTCTTATTAAGAAAAAATAGTACAATTTCACGCGATATTTTACAATCTTACGGCGTTTGCAATTTTCCGGTGACACATATAAAAGAAATTTAAGTTTGAGAACTTAGTGAAAACTTTTGAAACTGAGTACCGTTGATGAGCCAAAGCCTCTCCTTTGTGTCTTTTGCAAGTACCTAATATAATACAGATCATAACGCTATTTATCACGATCACCCTGATGAAGGACGACAGGAGATCTTCTCCCAGCATTGGAACAAAAAATAGCTGTCTAATATAGCTGTCAAAAATAGCTGTCAAAAATAGCTGTCAAAAATAGCTGTCAAAAATAGCTGTCTGACAATCCGGAACGACTGCCAAAGATATACAAAAGGCAGCCGGGACCAACAGCTTAACGTGCTTTCCAAGCCACGGAAGAAATTCGGTATGTTACGATGGTCACCCATCCACAGACCAACTTTGGCAAGCGATGCTTAACCTTGATCGACACGTGCGGCTATTATTCTTTACCCCACAAACCAAATATATTATAATAAAATTGGAAATTAAATCTATCAAAAAAGTAAATAGGATTTTAAAGAAAGAACAATTTAAATTTAAATTGATTTAAATTGAATAATATAATAACTTATTGCATGATAATAAAAAATAATACAAAAAAAATAATTGTAAAACAGCATGGAAAAAAATGAGAAATAATAAATGGCTTATTTATTTATATTACTTATAACAAACAATTCTGACAAGGGGTATCGCGTTACCCAGCTTCTGGGTTGTGGGGGTCAGTTAGTCGCTCCAAGTAAAATACTGTCGATCGATTCTGTAAACATGTCGAAGTGAAGGCCTGGGTGAAGTGATCACGAGGTGAGCTTTCAATCCTTATAATCAAGATGGAATGACGGCTCACTTCGTGATCACGTGACATCTTGATGAAATGGATTGTCAGCCGATCGACGGGCTGCTCTCGGGTGTTTATTTGCTCTGTATGGTACTCATCAGCTCCTAGCTACGGTACTTTGAGCTTTTTTTTTTTTAAATTGACTATAAATATCACTCAGGCCTCGTTAGTGGTAATGGCTTAGTCAGACAAAACCAACAGAGGTTAGCGCGAGGACAGAACTCGTATACCATACCCGTATCAGTTTGAACGAATATTAGTACCCCACAACTCAAACACTGGACATCCTACTCAGGATTAGCCATAGATCAACCTGCTGTGATGGATTCCGTGATCGCCATTTGTTTTTATTTGCAATCAAACGGAGCTTTCAGGTTGTTAGTGAAAAAGCACTTACCTAAAGGTGTTGAATGTCTCCATCAGATAATTCTTTTAGTCGTACTGACTTGTCAGAGTGGTCGCGGTTGAGATAATTAATAAATCCATTTTCAACAGGGGTCTCGGAATGCTGGATGGGCTTGTAATGTAGACCAGACTTAACAGTACATTGGTACCAGTGGTATAACGCACCCGACTTGCATGTCGATAGGTAAAACCCAGAACTGGAACTTCACTTACGGCCGGTTTCAATAACGTTATTAGCTACCAATAGAAGCCGAAATGTCATGTTTGCCTTTGTAACATGACGTTTCGGCTACTGTTGGTAGCTAATTGACAGTTAGTTAATGGTAGATACGTTATTGAGACCGTCCATTAGTGTATTTGAAGTATTTCATCACGGCTCTCAAAACGGTAAAGAATTAAGAAAAACAGTGCGAGAAAACCGGCTTGATTGATTCAAAGATTTGAAGACATGTGATCTATAGATGTGACTTACGGACCGCTATCTAACACAGTGAGGAGGCCTGTAGCTATCTGTTATGTTACCAGTCTAAGAAAACGTATTATTACTAGCTTGACAGGCATTAAAATGAACTTTACGCTTATGCAACTGCAGTGAGCCTAGAATGGATTACAGAATATTACTATTGTCTAGTCGTTTCATAATTTAAATGCGTAAGTGAAATTCTGTGTGTGGTTCGTTCATACAACCAAAAAAGTGGTATAAAGGTTTCAGGGACCTTGTCACCCCTGTGTCATGGTCTCTGCCTTATGGTTTTGAGGTAGAATATGGGCCTGATTTTATGTTTGATTCAGGTCTACTTTTCTCATCTATTTTAGAAACAGTCCTGACTACTAGCTTGGATAGCCAATGGTCAACCACACAGTTTTTTTTTTGTTTTTGGAGGTTCCTTAACTAGACCTGTATTGGTTAAAATGTAGATACATTCTACTCCGACTTACAGTCGACAGTAATCTAAGATACCTATAAATTAAAATGCCCAGCGGTAGGTATCATGATATGGTTTCTTAGCCGCATCTGATTATAGTGGAAGCCGACCCCAACACAGTTGGGAGAAAAGAAGAGAAGACTAGGCAGTTAATACTGACCTATAAATAACAAGTTGCTCAAAAATAAACTAGTTACCTACATTAAATAGATATTCGATATTGATGACTGAGAAGTACCTCATAATTTATCGATGATTACAAATCGACGTCGAAATTGACGTGTGCGTGTGATACGATACGTATACATATGTTGTCATCAACGTTCTACTGTTAGGTGCGAATTAAGAATGGACAGACTATCTGTCGAAATCATAAGCTGTCGTAATTTCTGGCCGCAGATTCATTCCACTGCCCAATCCGATTGCATTTCTGTATAGGCCTGATTCGACCTATTATGCGATCGTTCGGTAATTTTCCAGCAATGCATCAACGTTGATCAATATATTCCGTTTATTATACGAGATTGCAAGCCGTCCTGTGCCAGAAACGATGTCGCAACTAAACTCGGTGATGTTGACTCATAGTGTTTGGTTTTGCTGAAGAAACCTGTTAAATAGTATTGTGTGGTGGACTATCTTCATATATTCTTGGAAGTATTGAGAGTCTAGGTCAATGTGTTCGTACTGCACCGAAAGACTAATCGGTTCGTTGTCTGCAAGTAAACTAAGAAAGGACCCCAAAAATATGGCCTTCAAGTAAATAGGTTCCAATCTTTGTTCTACTCAAAGTTGTCCCAATTCGTCGGACTTGCGATGAAAAGCGCATTTGCGTTTTTCTGTTGCTAGTTTAATTATTATCTACTAAAGAGGAAGTTTTAAAACAGTTTGCCTTTCAAGATGTTAATGATTGCATATTTCTTCTTTGTTACACGGGACGTCTATCATTATCTCTAGGGGTATTGTTATAGTCAGGTTTACAATTAGCTACTCATTATTTCATTTCAGTTAAGTAGGCAATTACCACAGTAAAAAATAGCCTAATTAATTACACTAACATTTCATTAAAAAAATACCCAAGTAGGTAGGTAATTTTTCTATATAAATCTTAGCTGAACGAACATCAATAGCGCACTAACGAGCACATAATTCAGCATCATTATATTTAAATTACAATACAGCTTGAATCGAGCCACGTGCTTGAGGCTCGGGCAGTTTCGCAAGCCACGGCCGGGCTCAGTTCTACCCCAATTACATCAAGTCACCTTATGTAACATCATACAATTACTTAGATTAACAAAATTATGTTGCACTGGGCCGTTGCCACATTGTTAAGACGTTGCAACACTTGCTACAGATACCTAGTTGTTGATCTGAACTATTGATAATTTCACTTTTACTTACGGCGTGACGAGACTTGACGAATGGGGTCAAATGGAGTGATAATTAGTGATTTTTATGTTGTTACGTGTGGTACTGTCAACATTTGCTGATGACCGTAATAGAGGAAGAACGCCTTTTAATAAGGATAAGAGGAGGAGTATTCAGCTATCTATCTCCTCACTCACGTTGTCGGTGGTAGAAACCAAACTTACCTAATAGGGAATATGCATGAAAAAAATATTTATTATCACTTTATCTGAAAATATACAAAAACATAATACTAACAGTGAAATTAGAATCAAAATTGATCGAAAAACAAACGAGATATGACTATTTTAAACAAATAATAATAATAATAATAATATATCCTGGGACAACTCACACACGGTCATCCGATCCCAAACTAGGCAGAGCCTGTGCTATGGCAACCAAACAACTGATAAACATACTTATATATTTCTAAATACATACATATTATAGACAAATTACACCCAGACACAGAACAAATCATCATGCTCATCACACAAAGATTTGTCCTGGGTGGGAATCGAACCCACGACCTCCGGCTAAGCCGCCTGTCTCTCTCGCGAAGACGCCGTTTTCTATGGCAGCTGTATAGGCGACATAGTATTTGACGTCAGAGTTCGTATCGGACTTCTCTTTCTAATTGTGATCTTTGAAGCTGTATTACTTCATCGCTGATGATGGTATTTAAAAATTGATTTTATAATTGTTTACTAGAGCTAATAAGTGTTTCATTTTGCAAATAAAAAAAATGCATGCATATTCCCTATTGTTACCTTTGTTCTTATTTCCTTGATAATCTTAGGAAGCCATCTAGACAGATTAGAATTTATTTATATTTTAAACAGGAGAAACAACAATATGTTACAAATGCGTGGGTAGGTATGTAACAATAGCTCACCAAGCATAGGTGACCGTGAACTCAAAGTTAGAAATCTCTTCAGTGTTAATGCAATAGATTAAATACTCTTTCTTTCTTCTTTCTTTACTTAAAACTGTGGATTATGAGAGTATTGGAAACTTGCACGAGGTAACAAAAGTGTTGGTGTAGAGATCTGTATGGTGTCGGACGTAAAAGAATAGCTCCATCCCATGACTTCCCGTGGGTGTCGTAAGAGGCGACAAAGGGACTCACCAGAGAATAGGCAGCAGCATTCTCTGTGCATTGCAACAGCTACACTGCGATCGCCAACCCGATTGCCAAGCGTGGCGATTATGGCAAACTCCCCCTTGGGGGAGGCTTATGTCCAGCAGTGGGCGTGTTTCGGCTGATATGATGATGTTCATGATGAGAATTCTGTTTTAATGATACCTAACCTAACTTAACCTCCGGGAGTTCATTGGATGCAAAAAGCACAAGACCGGTCGACCGTCAGTGTGGTAACACTTCGAGAAAGCTGTGGACGAAGATACTAAAATTATGCATAGACAAAAGCATCTTTGAATACTTACAAACTTCATAAATCTCCATTCATTCAAACCAAAAATCGATCACGAATTCTCTTTCTGCAACGTCACGATCGGGTTACATCAGCCACAAAAATTAAAATTATATCGTTGCTCAAGTCATGGCGGTTGCCTAACCGAGTCTTACCGAGTACTCGAATGCAGGGAGACAAAACGATCACTCGATAGTTACTTTGGTCTTGCTACATGATTCACGAGGATGCTACGTTTTGCAAGTGTGTTTGGAAATGACGGATACTTGAAGGATGGGTTTATTTATCTTATTTGTGCTCTGTAAGTAGGAACGGCGTTCCTTTAGAGTAGTTGTTTTAAGTTTTTTTTAGCAATTTAATTTGCATGTAAAAAAGAAAACTTGGAAAATGTGACAAAAGCAGGCAAAATGTGAGTGTTCGGGTAGGTACTTACTACAGGCACTCCTACAACTCTGCGAAAAAACTCTGTTCTTTTAGAATATTATAAAACTGCTTCTAAAAGAATGACTCTACAAAAGCGTCAATTAAAACTTGCAGTAACTTGCATAACTGTCACAATTAATAAGCTCAAGTTCACCAAACAGGCATAATTAGTATGAACCAGTTACCGTCATATTGATATCTATTTCTTAAGACATCAAGCAAGACCACAAGAAACACAAAACATTGCAAACAGTGAAGAACTAATCCGTGTTATGCCATCTGACCCTTTCTATCACAGAATACTGCGCTGGGTACTTTCCCAAACGTAACGTTGGCGTAAATAGGTAGGTAGGTATCTCTCTCTAGTCTTCACTGCCTCCTCTAAAGGACAGACCTACGCAGTGGCGCAGCTAGTCTCAAAGGGGCCCTGTATCAAACATTGTTGGGGGACTCGTTTTTAGGGGTATTCTTCTTTAAACAAAATAGGCCCTACTAGCTCAGAACTGTGTTGGCAGGCCTCGAAGGAGATGGTGGGATTAAATGTATATGCACATGGTGCATTGCGTCCACACGTCGGGACCCTAGCCCGGGGGCCCCGTATCTTTGATACGCCTGATACGGCGGTAGCTACGCCCCTGCTTCTACGTGTTTCTACTAGGCAAGTATATTCGGACAAATGAGACCCTCATCTAGTAGTATTCATTGAGCCTATCTCCTTATGTCCTTCTGTACTTATTACAAGGATAGGATAAGTAATCAATGGACACAAAATCGTAAAGACGTTCATTTTGTAATGTCGTTTAAATGTAACCTTTCATTGAACAAGGATATTTCCTGTGGAAATTTCACACGCCTTCAACCTTCAAACTTCATTGATCTTTGTAGGAAGGTAACACCATCATTGTTACTTATCATATATCGAATCTTTTCCTTTAAAATCAACAATTTTTAAACAGCTTAAGTAAGTAGCACTACAGACCAAAACTTCCCTAGGTAGGACGCCAGCACATCAAGCTACCCGAAACTGTAAAATTTTCCAAATCAACCTTGAACCTAATGCTCAAGCGATAAAATTGAAAATCTGTTTAATAAAATTTGACAGATTGTTGCAGCTTTATGTACTGGCGCCTGTACATTTCTACAGGCAATGGCACATCAGTATTAACAGGATAGGTAACACTTTCACATTGATATCTCCATTACACCAGGACCTACTGATACCTACGACCAAACTTTTGAAATACTGACCTACCTACCTAGGTATTCGTGTATTTACCTACCTTAGCTGTCAAACTACAAGTTATCCAAAACCCAGACCTTTGAATGACCTTTCAACATAACAACTCCGGAATATTTTCCCTATAACGATCTCCACAGACACAATTGAACTTTTCTAAAGATTTTTCCGCAACCAGTTCGAACTCAGTGACTAGTAAGAATAACTAATGTTATTTATATTACAACATATCGTTGTATTAGTTATAAAACAATTTTAATGACTAATACAACGATATTTTTTACTCAAGACCCTTTTTCATTCTTTACAGATCTTTAAACATGTCCAGGAGAACCGAAAAACGTTTCTTGACCGAAACTGATGAGTACCAGTGCCCGCTCTCTGCTGATACCCAGAAGATAGCTGAGGATGAGCTGCGGGAGTCCGACAACTCAAGATCACAGGCCCTCACGGCACTGAGGAGCTGGATGGAGCAGAACCCAAAGTTCGCGGCTATCAGAATGGGTAAGTCAGCTGTATTACCTACCTAAGCGAAAAGGAAATTCGGAGAATTGGTTTCCTATGCACAGTACCTACCAACTACCATGGAAATAAACACATACCTCCGGTCTTTACCTAGATTTAACTAACACAATAATCCTATTCCAATTTGCTGCCAAGATGTGAGAAATCAGTACAAGGGGACGAATCTCACTCCTGCACATTGCCTAGCAATGGGAAATAATAAGCTTACGAAAAGAAAATGGAATCGAATTGAAAAATGGCTCCTTTTAGTCCCATAACGGCTGGTAAAACTGAGTTCAGTATTAAGTGTAATCCCCATATAATTACCTAGTCAATGTGATGCTAGCTGTTGACAAATCGTTCAATGAACTCTTCCAGATTCCAACTTCCTCCTCCGCTTCCTTCGCGCGAAGAAGTTCAGCGTACCGATGGCACAGGAAGCTATCGAGCGGTACATCCTGCTGCGCCAGTCCTGGGGCATTGCCTTCAACCAGCTGGACTACAAGCTGCCCGTGATGATGGAACTGCTCGAGTTGGGGTAAGTGGTGCCTTCAACTTTGTTAGTTACAACCTATAAATCCAGATCAGGAACCTCGTCAAAATCAGAACAGTGTGCAGTGCAAAACTGTTGCAGCTTCATGATCTTAGCGGTTACGACGACCGGTTTGACTGCCACGTTCGTCACGCATTCTGGAATCGATTTGATTTTGCCATCAGACATTTGTCAATAGCATCCTAGAGTCTGGACTACCCAGTTTGTGGCAATAGACTTCCCAAAAATTACTTGAAACTGCAAAATAATTGGAAAAACTGACAGAATGGTGAACCTTTGTCTACCCTTTCACTTTTATTCTCTCACTGTCACTCTCAATCACTTTAAAGTTTTTCCTCTCTTTCTTTTCCAGATACATATTTGTGAGTCCGTTCAAGGACAAGCTCGGTCGTCGCGTGGTCATTTACAGGCCTGGTAGATATACAACCTTATGATAAATCATCAGCGACTCAAGTAGTATTCATTTTATATTTATTATTTTTATATTATTCCACAATAATTAGTCTATTTTTATATTTATTGGTGGTGGTGATAATTAGCACATATCTTGCTTGTTTAATGCTAGTCATCTATTATTTTTAAGCTCACGATAGTCAGTCTTCATTCATAACGCTCCTGCTGTTGGGATGTGTCCCAAGTGTCCCAATACACGCAGAGAGCACTCTATGAGATAGAGTGTGCCATAAATCCACCACTCGAGTCCAGTGCTGTCTGGAGGGTTTCACATATCTTGGATTTTTTGTTTTGTTTCGTGGTTTAGAAGCTCGCTTATTACATTAACCGTGAAAACGGGCTGTCATGTAGCAGATTGAATTATTTATTTGTGCTTTATCAGGAATAATTCAACAACTTTTCCTTCATGGTCGTTAACCGCGTCACCCGGCCTCACGAAAAAATAAATCTCTATTCAGTGACATAACTGCTTCATTTATAGGCTTTTGGCCTTGGGTGACGGCCTTGGGCTTACTTTCTGAGGTTATTTCTTAATATCCTTGCCATGTGTGGGTTTAATTCCAAGTATAGCATACCCAGTGATCGGTGACTGACAGAGTGGCGAGCCCGTGAGCCGTATTGCCACATTAATTTTAACGCCATAGAGCTTGATGTTAATGTCGTAATAACTATTTATTGCTTTTAATCTTTAGCACAATGCTGAGCCTTGACACTTCATGTACTTATTTGCACATTCATCAGCAGACTTTTAGATAAATGAGAACAATGCATCTTAGACCTCACCTCCACATTTTCAGTTGAGTTTCATGTTTATTTGACTGTTGGCGCAACCATCCATCACAAAATTTTGTTTCAATGAGAAATTCGTCGAAAGTTAATCTTGCAAGAACTAGCTGCGACTATAAGACTGGTCAGGCACATGCACAAAATGCAAAATGTACAAAATGTGAGCATTGGGTTGCCCGGATAATTGGATTAAAAAACTTTGTACGAACGGCCGGCCTTAACTCGGCAACGAACCATAACTCCCCCAATCCCTGTGCAGGTGTGTTCGACCCCTACAAGTACACGAACCAGGACATGTGCCGGATCATGGGCACTTGCTACGAGACGCTGCTGGAAGACGAGGAGAACCAGGTGCGAGGAGTGGTGCACTACGCAGACGGCAGTGGCGTCAGCTTCCCTCATCTCACGCTGTTCACACCAAAAGAAGCTGTTAGGATCGTTAAGAATGGAGAGGTGAGTTTTTGGTACGAAGGTCGGATCCTTAACACTTTAGTGCCCAGAACTCAGCACAATAATTTGTTCGTGTGCCCACGAGTCGGCAGTCGAGTCGTCGTTATATGTAGCGACGACTCGTGGGCACGAACAAATTATTGTTCGACCCATATGCTGAGTTCTGGGCACTGAAAGTGTTACTGCGGCTTCCGGTAGGTGTGATTTGGGAGAAAATGTAAAGTGTCGTAAGATTTTTGCAGTATACCTTCTCTTTCTCTGATGTTATATTTCTATAAGCAGACATTTTATAGGTACGCCCTGCCTTACGCCTTGGATTTTTTCAGAATACATGCGTGTTGAAACGTTTTATCAGGATAATATCATGCTTGCTTTCCCCGATGTGCTGGGCAGAATTGTATATGTATAAGGCACTGGGCATAGGTACCTGGCCAACCTACTTATTCCCGTTCAAGTCAATTAGGCTGGATTTACGGCATTAGTACGATGGTCAGTCTTAGCCGAGACTGTTGCCGCTTTATTGCCATTTAGTAATAGATAAAAATCAGAATGATGACCTCAGATTTGTTACAAAATATAAGTAAAACCAGCAATAAGAACGGATAGTTACTTATGAATAACACTACTATTTTACCGCGCCCTTCGAAAATTTGGTCCCTTTGGTCTTTTCAAACCGCGAGGCTCAAAAGTTCAATATTTCGCTAACGCCACTTCTACGTTTCTCAGCGCACGCTCCCCATGAGACACAAAGAGATCTACGGCGTGAACGTGCACCCGACCATTAAGTTCGCGCTAGACTTCGGAATGGCCCTCATCTCAGAGAAGATCAAAAAGAGAGTCAAGCTCTACAGCGCTCTGGAAGACGTGGAGATCGACAAGAGTCTGTTGCCTAAGGAGTATGGAGGCACCATGCCTATGAAGGAAATGATTAGTGAGTACCTCTATTTTTATTTGTTTGATAGGAAGGGCAAATGGACATAGCAGATAGGTTGGCAACTAAATATAGGTTATCGTGGACCTTTGGAAAGTATATATGACACATATCAGTCAAATCATATGAGAACCATGTAGGTTAATGTCTGAAGTGGTATTTTGAGGACCGGACCGTACCACACAGATTTGAGTGGACCTGTCCAGACAGTGCAAGCATTTGTCAGTTATCGTGTAGCTCAAACTAAGAATTTTAAGGAGCTCAACGATTTGACAAACAATACCAAAGTAAGGACATTTACATACTAAATAAAATAAAAAATAATTATAAAAAGAATAGGTACTTAACAAAGTAAACATTCATGTCAAAAAGAACACAAAAATACGAATATAAAAATGTCAATGTGTAAAAATAAGAGAATAATAGGTATATAAACTTAAATAATAAACATTGGGCCATGTACATCATCGAAGCAGCTCAATCCACACCCTTTTTGTTTTCAAGATAGTACTGTCTACAAGATTTATATTAACGTTTCATATTTACCTGTTTTTCTAGGTCTATGGAAAGAAGAGCTCGCTGCCAAACGCGACATTCTTCTTCTAAACGACAAAATGGCGGTTCGGCTCGAGATGTACAGCGAAGCGGCGCGAGAGGGCGCAATCTCTGCGCTGAAAGCTGGTGCGAACACCTGCGCCGGCGCAGACGCCGTCGGTGACGCCATGAGGGGACTCACCGGCAACTTCAGAAAACTTGAAGTAGATTGATCTTGTTAACACTAGATTTTAGACTGATTGTTTTATATTTTTAAGTAAGTTTTAGCTCATATGTGATACGGGGCCCAATTCTGTTGGGCGCCAACTATAGAATGTTGAAGTGTGGGTAGTATACTATAGTAATAGTATTTTTGATTGTATTGTTAGTTTTAAAACCTTTTTGTACAAATTAACTAAGAAAAAGAGACAGAAAACTGATTTTCATGACGATTTTTTCTTACGTGATATTAATAAACATTTTAATACAAGGCAAGAGTAGTTTTAATAAAAATACCTTATAGTTTAGTAAATCGTTTATTAAAAAATCCATTAACTACCTTGTTGGTATAAATTAATACACATGACTTCCACATCGTCACGTAGTACCTAACAAACTCATACAAAATGCAACTTTAAAAATTTATATAATTATTATTATGGCACGTTATAAAGTGATGACGTCACAGATCTTTGACCTAATTGATCAACATTAGACTGTAACCACTTCTTACAAACATTTATACACTACGCTTACACAAAGAAGGCTTCGTCTTTTTTCAGCACTGCCTGAATTAAAAAAAAGTTTGTAGATTTACTACAAACTTTTCATGTATCACTTTATACATTGGAGTTAAGGTTTCAATCGGTAACTATATCTTACAGTTACAGTACACACTATTGTTAAAAAATATTACTGTTTTTACCAGACTGCCCCCAGGAGGCGAGTTTGATATATTTTTTACAAAAATGTGTTTTAAAGCGTGTTAGTAAGTTTATGAGTTATTGTTTCAGCAGTTCGTTACAACAGACATGTTCAAGTATTGTCCACATTCAGGCTACATTGACTGTCGATTAAATGTGCTCAGTTAGCAACATATCAACGTGTTTTTTAGTCTACCTCGCTACGTCCATAAATAATTAACTTGAATTAAACTTGAAACAAGAATAACATATAAACACATTTATTCGACAGACTAAAGACGATAACATTACGCTGAATTAATGAATAAGAAATAATAATGCAGTACAGAAGGGAAATACTTCCAAGAATAAAATCGTTCAATATCACACTATTATCTACGGGCGAAGTGTAGGCCTAACTTTGCTTCTATTCTTAGTAGCCCTTCTGTAACCTTACATAAATCTATTTATTTTATAAATCACTCGACTATTGTTCATTGATAGCGTGGTACCTTTTTCTAGCCTAAACTATGAGCTGTGTTTGGGTATAAAAAATCGTATTCAACACTATTGTAACCTATATTATAACTTAGTGTAGTACCACATGGCAGTTATGAATAAAGCATTAAAGCTGAGACCCATGTGTACATGGGTACACATTTCTTTAACTAATGGTAAATCTCGATAGTTCTCAATGAAATATAAACAATTTCTTACAGACATATAGACAGTGCAAGATGTCTTCGATTAACAATCAAATCTTTCTTCGGTAGGTAAAGCATAAAAAAACATATTATGTAACTCCAATTTAAAACAAAAAAATATTAATTCAAAATCAATTGACTATTTGCCATTGCATTAATAGTGAAAAAAGACAGCAAATTACAAACATAAATGAATTTCCAAGTAGTAAAGTAGAAAGTAGTAAAATACTTTGTATTTATAGTTTTATGCTTACAATAGAATACAATGACACAGATCATCTATATTTAAATTTGAGCATTCATGGGTGACAAAAAAACGGCAAACATTTGGCGCTAACATAAGGAACAACTTTTAAATGTTCTGTAAAAAAACATAGAGTCCTAACATCTCAAGGTGGTTACGCTTACAAGAAATTATGAATGTTTGGATAAGACCTCTCAAAGTGGCTATATTCAGCTACTGACATTATTTATTGTAATTCTTATGTATCGTGTCACGCCTTCTTACACACAACTACCGGGCTATAGTTTGGATAAATTACAAAGGATATGCATAAGAATGCGCGAGCCGATTCCTAATATTAACCAGCCGTAACCCACAGATCCAATAGCAGAGGAATCACTCTTTAAACAGCTACAATTTTCGTTTAAACAGTTTATTTATTCCATAGTATAGCTACTTCGATCCGTTACAAAAATATAAACACATTCAGTATAACATTACTATTATCATTTTAATATTATTGTAAATTTATCAGTCGTTCGGTAATTGCTCGCTGATTTATACTGTATCAGCAAACTTGAATGGGCTTGGCTGGTTCAGAGGAAACTGAAATCTGCATTTCAATGGCCAAATATAGCTTTGAGAGTCTTTTAAAACAATCACTTCTTAAATAAGTCATATTGTTCTAAACTAGGCACTTTTATGTACAGTACAGAGCAACAAACTATTTCTATGTGCGTGCGGCGATATTATTGAACCCGTACTAAACATGTATGTGTAATCTGTGTAATCTTATGTTCAAGGGTTACTTTGGCACGACATGGAACAGCTGTTGACAATCTTTAGACATCTATATATGATGTGACTTCACTGTTTTATATAACGCGGTCTACTGGCTATGTGGGTATTATTATTCAATTTCAAATCTATATGTTTTTGTCAATAGTCGCATTCGGTATAGGCACACGGTTTGATGTCTACCAGTTTGAAGGGAAGGGTTGCGTGATGAGCAGTACTATACTCTATCCGTTTAGGTAGTTAACTAAAGGTAAACAATCTTGATGTGTCTTTTTACACAAATTCATATTAAACAAATAAACTACTTTTCAAACTTATGGTTCAATTGATTTAGTATTCGTTACTGTTGTATTTACTTTGGTTTTTACTTGCATTTTATTTTTAAACTGAGTTTTTAAGTAAAAAGTTACATCAAGATTGTTTACCTTTAGTTAACTACCTAAACGGATAGAGTATAGTCCTAGTTTTGTTTTTTTTTTTTAACTGCGCTAGAAATAGTGTTTACCAGACAAGAGATTGGGATCACTTGATTAACAACTTCTTCACCGTTGAACAAAGTTTGAAAATATCAAAGGACAAAAATAAAATGAAGTTACGACTCCCGCAGTTAGTAGCGACACGACAACAATGCGACAATACGTTTGCATACTTTGTCACATTGTCGCAACAAACCCGTCTGGGGAAGCCTATAATCTTAAAATATATATGCATGAGTTTGTTCTTAAGTATTTAAGTACACAAAACGTCTTTCTATATTGGCACAACTTACTATGTTAAATTATTATACCTTATAACATCCGTTACAAATCCGAAATAACAGTATAAACTTATATATTAATTAGGAATCCTTAAAGTAAAATGTTAATCATTCTATTAAATTCTATATTAATAAAATTAATCTAAATTCTCTAACAAATGATAAATGTTGCTTATTTTAAGTTATTTATAATAAAATGCTTCTTGGCACTTGTTTTGGCAAACATATTGGTATGAAGCGGTACATGAGCGTTGCGGGTTACACAGGGTGGAGAAAATGTAGCCATATAGGGGTAAAATTACCCCTAAGCATTGGTAATAGAGTCCTGTTGACTCAGACGGCACCCACGGCCCTTTTCAAAAACGTATCTACCTTTAACCAACTGTCAAATCAGCTACTAACAGTAGCTGAAACGTCATGTTTGAAAATCAAATATGGCGTATCAGCTACCTACAGTTGGTAGCTAATTTGACAGTTGCTTAAAGGTAGATACGTTATTGAAACGGGCCGTTAATCGTATAACTGTAGCTTTCCTTATCCCTCCAATGGTATACTCCAATACTTTTAAATCTATAGATACTTTTATCCATACAGCCTGTATCACCTTGATGGGCAATATGTCCGCTTAATAATATCTACGTCTAAAATGTTCTCATTCAGTTCAAACAATTAATTTATGAGTTATTTGTGAGTTATTATGAGCTTATCATACCAGTTTAGAAAATAATTTGTTATTTACCAGATGGTTTGCTTGAGTCATGGTATTGTATATTATGTTAAAGTACTTTGTCTTAGAACAAATTCACGGGTTATCTACACTACATCAGTGTATTTGACAAAAAAAATCGAATTAGTCCGTCAGATAGATTTCCAAAAAATATTGGACACGTATTTTTTTCTTTTGTCACGTAAACAAAAAGTAAAGACGATACAGTGCGTTGAAATTCGTGTGACGTCACTTGCCAGTACACTTTTTACTGGAAAGTGACGTTATAAGCCCCCACTCCTTATCTTTGATGCGTTTTATCTTCGTAATTTTTCATTGATTTTTTAAAATAAAAAGTACGTATCCATTATTTTTCGATTATCTAACTGACGGACTAATTCGATTTTTATAGATGGAATCATATTTTTTTAACCCAGGCAACATCCCTATTAACTTTTGGTGTTTTGATAAGAAATAATCAAGATTTTCTCTAAAATTGTAACGATAGTATGTAACAAAATGTCCGATGACCTAAGATGAGGTTTTTTTAAAATTTTGTACAAACATAACAAACCGTTAGATACACAGTCAGTTTCTTATACGGAATTTATTTTTTTGTGCTTTTTCATTGTTTTGTTTTAGACCAAACTACTTGAACTGTTGAGGTCAAACTATGGGCCTTATTCATAAAAAAATATTAACCGTTCCTTAGAATACTGTCTAAAAGATTCTAAATTCAAATTCTCCATAGAAAATTTTGAATAAAGAATCTGCATATCAGTATTTTAATTAAGTAATGGTTATAAAGTTTTTATGAATAAGGCTGTATGACACCACACACGCAACTTCGATAAAATATTGTAAAACATTTAATTTCAATAAATATTTGGTATCTCATCTACAGCTCACTATTCTATAGATTTTAGAATGTTGCTAAATTACTTTGGAACAAGGATCACATTATGTAAATTGGCAAGAAATGAGGATATCATGCGATATCCGACTTTGGCATAGTTTTACTTAAGGTAAAAAACGCCAGGGTAGCCCGCGAAATTCAAATTTTCATACGTTTTTTGCATTTTGCAGTTCAGTGTTAGGTTGTATGTTGATAAAAATACGATTGGCGGCCGTAATAAGGCTTTACTGAGTTATAATAATTAAAATCATCAATACAGGTTGTATCATTCATGTAACTCGATTGAATGACTTTTTCATGAAATAACCATTCAATCGAGTTAATTGAACTTAGAGGGTTGTATTGATGATTTAAATATTTATAATTCTGTGTAAATAAATACGTGTTACGGTCGCGAATCATATCTTGTTCAACAAACAGCCTGACACTGACTTGCAAATTGCAAAAGAATATAATTTGAATTTCGCGGTCTGCCCTGGCGCTTCCACCTTAAGTACTTGTTGGAGAAATCTCGATGATTTAGTAATGACTACAACGTCATTTTGACGAATTACTATACCTACGTATCGCCCCTGCATAGCGGAACCATAGTTGGTTACAGGGGAGTATTGGAGACAAATAGCGTAACTTGATTACTTTAAGTACGTATGTGGATTTGTTATTCACTATGTACACCCTTTTTGATGAAAATCGTATCGACATGATGAAAATATACATTAATGATATATCGCTAACATATTTTTTGTTGCTTCCGTTATTACCGAGTTTTCTTGGCTTGTTGTTTATTAGTGTACTTCATGAAAAAAAAAATGGTTTTCTGTAAAGTCGGATTACGGACGATAGTTTAACGTGACAACGTCATAACAAAACATTGATGAAATGATCGTAACGTTTTTTCGTGTGTGCAGCCGGCGTTCATCGATTTATTAGACGTTGTCACGTCAAAATATATCTAACGACATGTAACAGTTTTGTATCTGTCTCCAGACAATGAAACATGTTTACAATCGATTATAATGTAACGATACATATGAAGAGAAACATCAACATAGAGATGTGCTATTTGATTTACAAAAACATATTTATGTTTAGGTGTGTCGTTAGCCTAGAATTCGCAGGTTTACGTAGTTTAGTCTGAGAGCTAAAACAGTAGTCGTTACAAAAACACGCAAAACATTATGCTAATTGACTTATTTGTTTGTTTTTTCTTTGGGCGAATGACAAAAAAATATCGGAAGGCTTTATCTCAGCAAAGTATAATACATTTTACCTGTTTTATACCTGCCTGGGTTTTGGCAACTGCCTAGAATTTTAGCTCAAAGACAGACTTATTCTAAAAATTTGCGACACAGGCACATTCCGTTCAAATTCCGGACTGTGTATACATTTGATGCGTGAAGTGTGATTGCCTAGAGAGTAATCTCGCAACTCTCGTATTTACCGTTGTAGTTGCTAAGTAGAAAAGGCGTAGGAACTAAGTCGACGCCGCGGCGGCGCAGGCGCCGGTGCAGCGTCACGGTTCTATCGTGCGTTGTCACCGCCACTGTGGATACAGATGATACAAATAATTATATTGAAACTTCACAATATTGGGATGATATAACAAAATTGTGGATTTACTTAGAACTATTCGAGAAATAAAGGGTCCTCGCACTGTAAATTAAAACATACAACGTGCAGTGAGCCTGAACAGTCGAAACTACTAAGCAAGCATAAACTAGCTTCTAGTGAGATGGTGAATAAATGCAAAAAATACAAAAATCAAATAATAACAGCAACCCAATTATAAAATCGTAAACCTTTACAATCGAAACAAATTCCAAATCCATAAAATAAATAAATATAGCCTTTATTGCTGTTTCTTTTTACAATAACTTAATACATGCCTACTTGCTAAAAACTAAATGTACATTCTAGTTCTAATTTATATTAAAGTGATCGGCAACTGGTTGCTTTTGTTGAACAGCTTGTCTGTCGACAAAGGCCTCCTCTAAAGATTTCCACGTATCCAAATCCATACATATTTTTAAAAATTCGTCTGCTAAACAACGTAAACCACGCAATGAATACTGTTCATATGATAAAATAAAAGAGTTTTTTTTATTTTTTTTTTATTTAATATGGGTTTGCTCTTGACTCTAGTCTAGGTCATAGATGACAGAGACAAAGTCGACGATGGAGCGAGCTTACCCAGAAGAAGCCTGTTCACTCTAATTTTGAAGAGATTAGGGTTGTATGCGTTCGGAAACACAGACGCAGGCAGAGAGTTCCACTCCTTTGCTGTGCGCATTATAAAAGACGTTTGGAAACGTTTAGTGCGAATTGGTGGAATAGCAACAAGGTAGGGATGCGCTGCTGCTAGTCTATCTTTTATCTGGGGCAAGTCCGGCTCAGTGTTCGCAACCACTGCGACTCCTCGGAGCCAGAATCAACAGCGGCGACCACCAGAAAAACGCCGAGTCAATGAAGCTCGACGAGTCCCTGAGAAACGATTCAACTATCTCGAATTCCGCAACAAAAATAATCAGAAAATTGTAGAATAAATATTCTATGTTCAGTGAAGGAGTAAGAAAAACAGCTAGTCTTACCTGGCCTGGTCGCCCTCGGCAGTGTGTAGGTGTCCTTGGGTCAGACCCAATACTGGTTGCGTCTGAGCATGGGGTTCGCGGGCGCGACGCCGGGCGCGACGCCGGGCGCGCGCACGGGGTACGCCGACTCGCTGGCCTCGTAGCTACTCCAGTCTTCAGCCTGCAAGGAGCCGTACTGAACGTTTCGTTATTATTGAAGCACACAGATACATAGCAAGAGTTATCATCATCATTTGAACTGAAAGATCCATAGTTGGACATAGGCCTCCCCAAAGCGTTGCCACATTGACCGGTCCTGTGCCTACGGCAACCAGCGGATGCCCGCAGCCATCAGCAGGCCACCTAGTAGGAGGCCTCCCTACGCTTCGTCCTCGGACTTCTGGAGTGGCTGTATTATTCACAGTTGGACTTTTGACTTCAATTAGAGACAATAGTGTCTAAACTATCTGTCAGAGATGTATGTCAGAACTCGAATGTGTACGGGTTACCAAAGGAGTTCAGTCTGTATACTTTGCTTCGCATCCGTCATGGCGCATTCAGCTGCTTGTATTCAATCAATTCAACTTATCACATTCCAATGTCGAACGGTTCATGGGCCAAAGCAACCAAAAGTCAAAAAGTCAAAAGTCAAAACGTTTATTTCAATTAGGCCATTAAACGGCACTTTTGAACGTCATCGTTTACAGTTCAGTAAAATAACAATTTTACATTAATAAAGTGACTCTACTGTCCATTTGGAAAGGTAGATTCTTATGGAGAAGAACGGACAAGAAACTCCATAGTTACTCTTTTCAAATAATGATTTTACAAAATTTAGTATACAAAAATTAATTTAATATTATGTGAGGACGATGCACCCAGAGTATGCTACTTAAAGAACAAAGTATCACCAGCAGAGGTAAACTTATTAATTTCCTAAAGAAATTTAGGTAAATTGTACTCACATATTTACAAACATTGGAACCATTAATTAAACAACAGTGTGTGAGTCAACAGAAAAATAAAAACACAAAAAAAGAAACAGTATATCTATAAAGTTAATACATTAATCAACCAGTTTGACCTTCACCCTTGATTGTCCTATGGAGCAGGACCAGCATGTTTCCAAGCATTCTTATCCTGAATGTAATCTTCTAATTTGTAATATGCTTGTTCACAAAGTGTACTTTTAACATGAGTTTTAAATTTTCTTTCATTTAGTTCTAATATGTCAGAAGGTATTTTGTTGTAACATTTAACACAATACCCCATGAAAGAAGTGTGGACTTTAGCTAATCTAAAAAATGGTTGATCTAATTTGTCTTTATTTCTAGTATTAAAATTATGTCTATCACTAATTTTACTAAAAAGATGTCGATTTTTCCGCACATACATAATATTTTCATAAATGAATTGGCAAGGGACTGTCATAATATTAATCTTTTTAAAAAGTTCCCTAAGAGAATCACGGCGACGCAGATTATAAACGGCTCTGACAGCTCTCTTTTGTAAAATAAATATGGATTCAATGTCAGCAGCCCGACCCCACAGCAAAATACCGTACGACATAATGCTGTGAAAGTAACTAAAGTAGACCAAACGTGCGGTTTCTACGTCTGTTAACTGTCTTATCTTTCTAACAGCATACGCGGCTGAGCTTAGACGACCCGCAAGAGATGTTATATGAGGCCCCCATTGTAATTTCTCGTCCAATGTGATACCTAGGAAAACCGTCTGATTAATGAACTCCAGTTTTTCTCCATTCAATATGATGTCACATTCGCTACTTTTAACATTTGGTAAAGAAAATCTAATACATTTAGTTTTTTTTTTATTTAAAACCAAGTTGTTTGCCGTAAACCAATTTTGGACCTGATGAATAGAGCTATTGACGTCGTCAAGATTTTGTGAACGTCGGTCTATTTTAAATATTAATGATGTGTCATCCGCAAATAACACCATCTTTGGTTGATTTTTAAGTAATTGGGGCAAATCATTTATGTAAACTAAAAAAAGGAATGGACCCAATATTGAACCCTGAGGAACGCCCATTGTCGTTTCCGACCCTATTGAGTTTACACCGTTTATCTGAACTTTAACCTGTCTGCCCATCAAGTATGAACTAAGTAAACCAAGGGCTCTATTCCTAATCCCATAGTGCTCAAGTTTCAACAAAAGCGTCTCATGGTTAACGCAGTCGAACGCTTTCGAGAGGTCGCAGAATATTCCAATGGCATCTTGCGACTCTTCCCAGGCGTTAAAAATGTTCTTTATTAGGGTGACACCGGCGTCAGTTGTACAACGCCCTTTGGTGAAACCGTACTGGTGTTCATGAAAGATGGAATTTTTATTAAAGTGACGTAACATCTGACTAAGCATTAACTTTTCAAACA
This sequence comes from Mamestra configurata, assembly GCA_002192655.3. Taxonomy (NCBI): domain Eukaryota; kingdom Metazoa; phylum Arthropoda; class Insecta; order Lepidoptera; family Noctuidae; genus Mamestra; species Mamestra configurata. The sequence continues at coordinate 158,488 of NDFZ01005488.1, forward strand.
CTTTACTGAGAACTGGCAGAATTGACACCGGCCGATAATTGTTGGGTTCTTGAGAATCACCCGATTTGACCACTGGGAACCACAATGTGGGTCCCAGAAAATGCCCGACGACAGCGCGGGAGACCCAGGCGAAGATGGCGGGACGAGCTTGACGCCTATCGGCAAGCTTAGTCCACTTTCTTGCCCAAAGCCGGGAGGAAAGGAAGAAAGAAAGGGTGGCCTTTGCCCTGCAGTGGGACACAATTGGCTAAAATATAAATATAATGTTGGACATAGCCCTTAGAAATTTTACTTCAGCACGTGCTTCTCCATCATTTACGTACAGTCTGCACATACAATAGTCAACAAGATTTTGTCACAAGGAATGTGCTTACTAATTTTGAATTGCCTACCTACCCCTTATTACAAAACCATTTATATTGATTTGATCAGGTCTGGACTATTTTTTTTTTTTTCTTATATTGTGTGGAAAATGTGTATGAATGATTCTGAAAAGTTTCTTTGCATTTATGGTGAATTTATTCTTAAAACTCAAAAAGATTCTGCAAAAAAAAGTGATCTTTATTTATGCATTTTTTAATACAAAAGGATAGTTGAGTATCTTGACGTGCCATCTGCTACACAACAAATCCTTTAAAATCATGTGCCTGTACTAGAACCAGCTGAAAACTTTAGTTTTCGCCTCAAAACTCAACTTCAAAATCATATTTCAGGAAAACTGTTCGTGTCTCTATTATTCTAATTTCAGTTTTATGATACTTAAACATGTTCTTAACATAATTAGTTAAAAAAAAACATGCGGGGCAGTCTTTAGGGACTGCCGATAGAAGTGAAAACTAGGTGTTTTTGTTCACCCTAAAAGTGCTCAACGCGCCTAAAGAAGTTTTCACTTCAAAAATCTTGTGGCCATCAAAAATTTTTGTTGACCAGTGTGATTATTACCAGCCTGAACTATCCCACTCAACGAAGGCCTCCCTCCATTCCTTTCATCGATCACGGTACTCCGCTAATTCTTTCCAATTCTTCCTCTTTTTTAAAGTTGCCGATTCTTGACACTATATGAGTCATTGCTGCTCTCGATAAAGAATTTATTATTATTATTATTTTAATGCGTTCATTGAAAGTAAGCTAGACCCGAATGTTTTAAGATATCACGAGCTGACCTAAAAGTTCTAATATAACAAGATCCCGGAGCCCTTGATGACCCTATACAGGGTTATTTCAAACCACTAACACTATATAATAAAAAAAAGAACCGTCGGACTAATCACGTTATTGAAGCAAAACCGCCGTGACCGATTTTGTTTTTTTCAAAAAACGTCAAAAAAAAACAAATTAATAATAATAATAATGATTATAAATAACTTTACTATGAGACCAATCCTGAAAACTTGAAAAAAATATCAGCTGTTCAGTACATTTTGTCTAGTTATGGACATACACAGCCAAATTTTTTTCTTGATTTCGGATTTAGTCCCAAATTAAAAGTTGTTTATAATTATGTGTCACTCCAAAAAAGGTTGTAAGCGTTTTACAAATAACCCTGTATATTGGCCGTCAGCCCAAGCTAGAAGGTACGTTCAAAGTACATACTAACACTACTCCATCCCACACATTTTGTTACTCAGAAAGTAACAAAATGTCTGGGACTCTGGGATCTTGGACTATAATATCCTTGTCTGCAACTGCTTCCTAGACAACAAAACAGGTTACTCACATCAGTATGATCATCGGTCCCGTACGGGTACCTCGCGTTGAGGTCTGGCAGTGCGGCGTCGGCGAGCGGCGTCACCTTGCAGGCCACGCTGCCGGCGGACGGCAGCGGCGTGCTGGCGCCCGTGTGCACTGACTGCTCTGATGATACGTAGCTGTGGGTTGGGTGGGAGTTGATTAGCTAGGGAAAGCAGGAATTAAAACTATGTCCAAAACTGTCCAATATCAGGAAAAGAGAACCGAGCTTGTGTGCTACACGACCGAAAGGTACCCTTACCCCTTGCAGAAGGAGACGATTATTGAATTCTAAAAATGTAACCACTTGAATGCTTCTTTACTCAGCCCAGTTAGAGAGCTTACGCATCGAAGATCTGATTCAAAGTAGTTTTCCAACTATACAGAGTGAATTTTCCAAGTGAAAAACGTTCAAAGGAGTCTCAAAGCCCAAATCTAATGAAACTAAAACTGCAACATTGAATTTTTGAAAAATCGGTATTCCTAGCTAGGAATCGAACCTTTTTGATTTTGAAAACAAAACACACCCTGCATTGTTACATCATCCGAAACTAGCTAATAAGGATCAAATTCTGGGAACTAATAGCACATGACAAACTAAAGGAAAGAGCAATTTTATGAAAATAGTATATCGGACCCGAGAATCTACAACTGCATCATTGGAGTTTTGGAAAAAAAATATCAGTTAAAGTTTTGGTAGGTAGAGCTTTCATTAGTTTGCCATGTATTATTATTACTTCCGAGAATTTGTACAAAATTTCTTCAAAGGAAAGAGCTTATTTGAATCTTTGCAATCTTTTAAACGACAAAGCATAAACGCATCGGCGTGCCCCCGGCGCCAAGCCACATATTAACCGTACTTTTGTCACAAATTTGTGTACAGGGCACGCGCTTGCTTGTCATGTATACGTGACAATGGTGTTCAAAAGGTTAAATGTTTATTTTCCTAATATGAAAACATTAATCTTAAACCCTCACCGTTTAATAGGCGGCGTGCCTTGCGAAGGCGACGGCATGAGATGGTCGGGCGGCCTCGGCAGCGGTATGGGAGCGACCGCGCCCTGGCTCTGCCCGTGTATCTTCACGAGTGCGTTCTGGTCCCGCATGAGGTACCGTCTGCACTTGAGAAGACCGAAGATGACGATGATGGCGAGGACGGTCCCTGATAGAGCCATGAGGATCATCATGTAGTAGGATGCTGCTTCGCCGTTTGCTACCTGTAAGTGGGAGAAGGTTTTTGGTATGATTGTTTTGTGAGGATTGCTGGACTGAACTAGGTGTTATGTATGAGTATGACAGACGGTAGGTAGTGTCTGGCGAACCACTGCCTATTGGTTAATGTCACGTGTAAAATTATCTTAAGGACTGATGGTTATGATGGGGCAGTACCCGTCAAAATCTATCAGTTGCCACAATGTAGCAGAACATTGACTCCATCTCCTTTCTCTACCCCTGAAGGACGGTCTGAAATGGTGGCAGGATGTCAAACAGTTAAATATCTCAACACTCAACAGCGCATAGTTTGAGGCAATTGATTTTTTGGTTTATATTTTTACAACTTCAAAGGCTAATCTTGCTTACCAAAGGTACAATTGCATTTTAGTAACCCTTTCAATGCGAAAACTTTCATTACTGCTACGAGATAACGGCGCTGTCAATACCAAATTATTATCAAGGACGATGGTTTACGTTCGTGCTGCTGCGTAAGCAACATGAATTCATTAATCACTAGTAACCATTTAGGCCATAAATAAACTAAAATAATAGAATGAATACTCACTGGAACACCTTCATGGCTCTCAGGATCATTTGGCCCTGGCAGATTCTTCTTCTGTCTGTTTCCTATCAAGATCTTCACATCACCGACAGCCGGCTGGAAAATGGTTGCCGCCAGCAAAAACCTGAAGCTATCCTCATAGCCGTTCAGTTCACTCACTTTCTTCTTAGTAACCAAGTAAATGACCCCAGCTTTGACGTCTTCGTGGGTAAAATATGCTACTTCTCTTTCTCTAGCGCTGGTTTTCTCGCCAGAACTTCTTATGATCTTCTTTAACGTCCCAAAACGAGGTTTCCTTAATAAAGTATACACTGGATCGCTAGCCGTGAGTTTGGCCAACCCACTCGCATCCATAGTCTTCAAAGTGATCCTAGCCTTTTCTACTTCCACCCTCAAGTCACCCAGCGTCATCAGCGGCTGCACTATCACTTCGATGGTGAACGGCCTCGTGGCGTTACTGTTATGGACGTAGGCAATAAGGTCGAAGCTGTCGTTTGCAGTCGTCATGTCGTTTTGCATGTAAATTACCACTTTTTCCATCAAGTCTTTATGAGTGAAGTATGAAACAGGGTTCCTTCCGACGTATACCATTCCGTGGAGAGGCTGACGAGTGATATTATAGAGAACTTTTGATGTTCTAGCATTCGTATCTACGTAAATCTGGTCTGTAGTGACAGCTGCTACGTTAGACCCTTGTTGCAGGTATATGTGATGCAGTGATGTAGCGTTGAGGATTACTGGTATGACATCTATTGTGAATACCGTGTAGGTAGGCTTGAACTGTCCATCCCACACTCTAAAATAAAATGTAGCTGTTTGTAACATGCCAGAATGTTCATAAATCACTCTGCCGCTATTTATGTCGTCTTGAGTAAACTTATTTATCGAATGTGCCTCGTCGATTGTCTGGTTTTTATCCAACATCACCATTCTACCTTGCGTTGGTCCGCTGATTATATCGTACAGGATTCCCGAAGGACCCGTGTCAGCGTCTTCGGTCAGCAAATCATTTTTGGTTATGGTATAGTTCTCACCTTGAACTACTTGTATTTGTGGCGTGTCAGTTAGCAATCTGAACGGTTGATCATTGACTGGAACTATGTGTATTATTATGCTGACATTACATAAGAGAACGTAGTCAGGTAGTAAATACAAAGACATATCGATTTTGTCTTGTGTGGTATCCGAATCGTCGTGTTCATAATTGACAACGCCGCTTTCTATTTGCGACTGAGTGAGCGACGACATGAAAGGCTTCAACTCTCCGTGTGAGGGCTGCGACCACTGCGCCTCGATCTGAGGCTGCCTCAGCCCCGCCTGCGTCTCTAAATACGTGATAACATTACTAACATTAACTTTAATAGGCACTTTGTCTCCTTCCTCTACTTTAATCAGGGGTATATTGACGTATTTGGCGAGTCCGCCGGACGACACAGATATATCTATGTTGAAGATTTGATCTGTGAGCGGTTTGGCGAGGGGCGCTTCGACTGTGAATATGAAGGAATCGTTTGTGTATAGATCTGAGAAGGGATGCGTATGTTCGTAGAATACGACTGTGTTGTTTATGTCTTGTTGGGTGAACTGCTTTATAGATCTGTGATGGCTTTCTCCATTCAACATTATAAGCCTTCCAAGTGTGGGTGCTCTGTCTATCTTGTATATGATTGTTCTCGTTGGGTCGGAGCACTTGGACATGAGCATGTAGTTGTTCAGAGGCTCTCTCATAAGCGGAAACACTTTTAAGTTGTTCTTTCTCGTCAGTTTGAGCGATACAGATTTGGTTGTTATTAGGAAAGTTATTTTGGCAAGTTCGTGCAGTCCATCCGTGACGTTGAAGATCATCTTGCCTTTTGTACCGTCTGTAACAAAAAGGTTTATGGTTCAGAAGAAAGGGATCCTTTGTGGCATAGCCACCCGTCGCCATTTTGTTTTGATTTTTTCAAAATGACGACGATAGTGTCAATTTGAAACCAAAAGACCATGTTTAAGACCTGTTTGCGCCAGTCAGGGGTACAGATAGTGACGACTGCGCCAGATAGGCTATTGCGTACGACATATTTGTAATTTAACCTCATGTTAGCAACTTTCCGAGTTAAGATTTTGGCGCAAACAAGGGCACTTATAGGAAGTCTACATTAACTTGTTAGGAGCCTGGTCTATTTAAAACTTACTTTTGTGAACAAACACGACTCTAGCGTTGTCGATGTCGGCTTGCGTGAAGTGATTCACGGCAGTGTCGAGGTTCCCTTGGAGCGCGATGTACCCGGACACTATGTCCACTACGCGAACTGTCACGTTCTCAGGGGGCGTGTCAATGTCGTTCACATCTGCAAAGTATACATTGTTAATTAGTTTTAGCTTAAAGCCGTTATTATATTACACGTGCTTCTAATTAGAAAAACAAGAAAAAAAACTTTTTCAAAAAAATACAACCGACTTCTAATAAAAACTACTAAAGTATTAAATAAGTTTAATTTCGGAAGTCGCTGTTTTTTGTTTTGTTTCTTCGTTTTTTGACACCGACTTTCCAAATTATATTTTTTTTATACTTTCTAACGTTTTATTGGACGTCGGTTGTAATTTTGTTTGTAAAAAAGATTTTTATTTTGAAATTTTTAGTGGTTGACAATCACTTATGTGCACACCGTACGCCCGTAATGTTATATTATAAACTGGTGTAAACAATCAACAGAGATTCTATAATTTATTGAAGAGTTCCGTTGCCTACTCGTATCTCCAAAGTAATTCATCAGAACTTCCCCAAATTGAAATGGGATCACTTCGAGAAAATATTCTTCCAAAAAATACCCAAAACGTTTCAAGTGTGCCTTAAAAATTTGAAGAGTTCCGTCTTTTTCTCCAGGATCCCATCATCAGATCCTGACCTGATGACCATGGGACCACCTGGGAAGTCTACCCTTTCAAACAAAAATAATATTTTCTATGTAGGCCCAGGCGTCTTCGAGTAATCAAGAAACATACATAAACAATAAAAAAAGATTCCGACGAATTGAGAACATTTTGAAAACTTTTTTGAAGTCGGTTAAAAGGCAATTAGCCTGTACTGTCCCTCTGCAAGGCAAAGGTCTTTCCCTACCATTTCCACACATATCTGTTTTTTATTTTAGATAGTTTTTATTGGTGCTCTCTCTCCTCAAACTCAACTAAATTTTTATTTGTTATAGCGGTAATAGAAATACTCAGTGAAAATTTCAACTGTCTACCTATTACGGTTCAGACGGGCGGACTGACGGTGCAGGCTTAGTAATAGGTACTACTAGTAGGTTACTTACATAGTTCTTTAGTTGTGAAGGTGAAAGTGCCCCCCTCCCACACGCACAGGCCGGTGTTGGCGGCCACGATGGGCGGCTCGTCGTTCACAGGCACTACGTTGATATGCACGTAGAATGGTTCGCTCTCCTTACTGCTCTCTGTCATGGCCACCAGCTTGAACGAGTCCGAAGACTCTTCCGAGCCGTCGTTTATGTACTGTGGAGAGGTTTGAGGACTTTTAGTAAGCTGGTATCAACTTAAAAGTTTTATTTAGGTTTCTGAAGTATCTATAGTACATCAAGGGTTGATGTGACAATTGTCTATTGGTCTCCACACATCTATAATTTTAATCTTGATCATAATATTCAATAGATAAATATAAACACTGGTAAACAAAAGCGAGTAAATACTAGTACTCAGTTGTAACTGGTTACACTGGTTCTTCTAACCAGTTATTCGAACAAATTTGGGAAAACCCAGGCAAATTATACTTTTCAGGGTGGATTTTTGAGACGGGACAGTTAGTTAGGGCATACTTTAACCGTTATAGTTACAAGAAAACGTTCCTGAGAGAACATTTGAGATTTGATATATTCTGAACTGTGTTCACAGATTTTGGATAAAATGTACAGTCGGCGAAAAACATGCAAAAATACCAAAAACATTTTGTTTATACATCATCGATAAAAACGATAAACAGCCAATTAAGATGAGTACTAGAAATGACAAAAATTACCAAAAAGTTTTCACATGTTTTTTTTTTTTGGGAAAACGATTAATTCTAACAACGTTTTCCTGTAACTATAATGGTTAAGGTACCTGCACTAACTGTCCTGTCTCAAAAGTCCACCCTGTTTATATCTTGACTCAGTCCGTTTCTGAGCACACCACTATACAGGACGTACTACTTGCTTGAGTTGTCAACTTTTAGCAGATTCTTTAGATTATGAGGACTTTAAAACTAAGCGTGGGTCAAATACAAGCTCCACTTATCATAAGACATGTTTGTTGAGTACAACATCAACAAATGAACATACCTGAATATTCCCTGAATTGAGTTTCAGCACCGGCAGCAAATTGAGCTCCTGATCAGTCATTACAATCTTTCCATATTTCGGTTTCTCCACCACTTTATAAGCCACTACCTTTCCTCTATAATACTCTGTGACAGTTCTGAATAAATCTGGTTTTACGCTGACCGCTTCACCTTCGACGACCGACAGATTTGCAGCATACACGTAGAAGTGTTCCGGGATTATAAGGACATTGAGCTCAACGTCCCGAAGCCAAACGATCCCATTGGTTACGTCCATTCGTATTCTGTCGCGTGTTCGGTTAACCCCAGACTGGACGTAAACCAGCCGGTTTGCGTTAATGATGGACTGGTCGAAGACTTTGATGTGAACTGGTTCCTCGTTATAGTTTTCCAGTTCGAGGGTGCCTGGTGTGGCCGTGATCTCGAGCCAGCCGTGGTAAGGCCCGTCTGTTACTTGGTACACTATGTTTGAAGGCTCGATTTGGGGATGCATCACCTGTGGAACGAAAGATTTAAAGTTTAGTGATGCTCTACACAACTAAAAGAAAAACTTGAACGGATTGAATGTTACTCATAGTTGTTGCGTCGACAAAACTGTATGTTTTGGCGGAACGGATGTTATTAGACTGAACAATGCTGAGTGACTGCAGCGGAAAAAACATATTCCCTTGGATCAATATCAATAAAAGCACTTTATGAAGTCAGGAGTAGGATTCATGAGTTTTAATAGGCATTTAGTTTATAATTACCTCCAAGATCTCTTTAGTAACATTAACACTTGTAGATTCTTCGACGACCAGTAGCAGGTTCGTAGTAACGCGTAGTGGTTCCCAGTAACTGGACGGGAATATCTTTACCACGTACACTCCCTCGCCCCAAGTGTCTAGGCACATCACTTTGAACCTGAGAACAGAAAAAGCGATCTTAAATAAATAAAAAGTTAGGACGAGCTCGTGGCCACATAACCACTGACGAGTCGATTTTCGAGGTTACGGCACACTTGCCAATGGCATGGTCCGTGATTGGGTGTGTACAACGCCATGTATAACGCGTTTATGCAAATACAATAGCACTTTAAAAGAAATCGCTTGAAATATTACCTAAACTGATCGGTAGGAGTCTTGGGTTCCCTGTGCCTGTACGCCACCCTGCCCGCCGCTACGTCCAGCTGAGTGAATGTGTACGCTCCTTGCCCCTCCCCGACCTCGATGGTTCCGTGTTTAGGCTCTAGGTTCACTTCGTAACGAATATCTTCTTCCAAGCAGTTCATATTAGTGTCGACCTGGGGATTAATATGTTAAATTTTAAAAGAATATAAGTGAAAACTGAATGCTAATACTAAGCCAGAGTTATAGAAAAATACCATTCCTCAATAGAAAAAATAAATAAATGAAAGAAAAAAGCTCAAGCTTTGGTTGGATAACCATTATACATGATGTTGATGTTTTGATGTTTGAGTTAGCTGCGCAAGATTCACGCATTTGTTTAGACTTATTACATGTTAAGGTGGAAGCGCCAGGGTAGACCGCGAAATTCAAATTTTCTTATGTTTTTTGCAATTTGCAAGTCAGTGCCAGGCTGTATGTTGAACAAAATATGGTTGCTGTTGATTCGCGACCGTAACACGTATTTATTTACAGAGTTATAATCATTTAAATCATCAATACAACCCTCTAAGTTTATTTAATTCGATTAAATGGTAATTTCATGAAACAAACTGTATTGATGATTTTAAATATTATAACTCAGTTAAGTCATATTTGTTACGGTCGCCAATCGTATTTTTATCAACATAAAATTTGAATTTCGCGGGCTACCCTGGCGCTTTCACCTTAAGGTGCACTTGCACAAATTAGGGTTATCGTTTAACTCAATGTTGATTGCTAACCCGGGGCCATGTATATGAAATATTTGTTATTGGACCACGTAGTAATAACTAACTTTGAGTTAAATGATTGCTCTGGTTTTCGCAAGTGGGCCTTAGAAAAAAGTATCAGAAAATGGTTAACATTTTGAAAGAGCACCATGACATATTAAGATAGATGAATAATTTACCTGCATATCTCTAGGAGTAATAACAACAGCTTTCCCATTCTCTACGATCGATCCATTAGTCGGATACATCTTTATGAAAGGAGGCGACGCCTGTATCTCCAGGTTTCCGTTAACGTCAAACAATCCATCAGATATCCAGAAAGCCATCTTCCCGTACTCCTTACCCTGATGCTTGAACAACACCAAGTTCTTATTGATATCGTCTTGAGAAAACTGCGCTATTTGCTCAGAAGGATTATCAGCTCGAAATATCCCACCGTTCGGAGGATCCTTGATGTATCGTTGGACTGTGTAAATAATATCAGAAGGTTTTGTATCTAAATCTGCATCTGTGTAACTTAAATCCCGTGCCGTGATCAGCCTTGCCCCGCCATGCACGATGTGAAACACGTTATCGTTCGCCCTCACGGGGCTGTTATCGTTCTTCAGAATAATATCGATGTGAAACACTCCCACGTATTGGAAGTCTTCCGGCTCCGGACTCAAAGCCATGAAGTGAAACGAATCGTGTCGGCTTTCCGAGTCGTCGTGTGAGTAATACACTCTATCGGAATTCAGTTCTTCTAGAGTAAAGTACGTCGTGTTATCCCGCATAATTTTTAGGATATCGTTGATCACTTCGATTTTTCCGTGCTTCGGCAAATGTGTAATGTTAAAGATAAGGTTAGTGACTGCATCTGTGCGGAAGTTGAGATGTGTGGCTGGGATAACCATTCTAGAACCTTCTGTGACTTGAAGGCGTTCTAAAGTAGTGTGAACGCGACCTTTTGTTCGGTCTGTTGTTAGAATACCAGGAGTATGTCGTATTGTCATGACGCCTGTAATATTTTCGCATTCAGTTGCGCCAACGACGAATGTGAACTCATCTTGAATGTGCGAATACGCTCTCCTGTGTAATCGATACCAGAGTTGATCTGTATCTATGTGCTGCTGGGTGAAAGTGTTATGCATTTGAAGATGATGTTTTCCTGAAGATAGGTGAAGTATCCCGTATTTCGGAGGCCTCAATATCGTGTATACAACTCGGTCGCTTGGCAGCGTGAGAGGGTTAGTCTTAAATGTTAGATGCTGAGCCGATATGAAGGCCTCCCTCGTGTTGTTAAGTACCAGTTCTTCGTTCACTGATTGGTACAGTTCAAGTTTTATAAACGTTAATCGAAAATCGTAGAGTGTGTTCGTTCGTATTGAGCCGACTGATGCTTTGAACTGTGGACAAATGAAAATTAATATATAGAGTAAACAAAGCAGACTTTTCTAATGATTTTTTTTAATTTTTTTGTCGATCATACAATTTTTTTTCGATTTTACTCATCGTTACTAACGCCTAGGTCGATAAAATGTGATGGCTAAAATCGCACTTGCATACGAAGGGTTCCGTACCATAACCCGAAAAAGCACGTTTCTTGAATCCCCTCTTAATTTTATTTCATTTCTACTAGTTGTTGTTACAGCAGAAATACAAAAACACTTTGTGAAAATTACTTTGTTCTTGACATACAGCACACTATCAAACAGACAGACGGAAGTACAGCGGAGGCTTAGTAATAGGGTTCCGTTGTTTACCCTTCGGGCACGGAATCCTGAAAACGATCCACGGGGACGATGTTACTCTTTTTGCTCAATTTTGTTTTGACAATACACACAAGTCCATAACCGTAAAATTGAAATAATCCGTAGGCATTTAAGTACCCTGATGTAGTTTTAAGGTGAAAGCGCCAGGGTAGCCCGCGAAATTTAGTTTTCTTATGTTTTTGCATTTTGCAGGTCAGTGTCAGGATGTATGTTGATAAAAATACGATTGGCTACCGTAATAAATTTGGCTTTACTGAGTCATAATAATAAAAATCATCAACACAGGTTGTATCATTCATGTAACTCGATTGTATGGCTTTTTCATGAAATAACCATTCAATCGAGTTAAATGAACTTAAAGGGTTGTATTGATGATTTTAATGATTATAATTCTGTAAATAAATACGTGTTACGGTCGCGAATCATATTTTGTTCAACATACAGCCTGCCATTGACTTGCAAATTGCAAAAAACATAAGAAAATTTGAATTTACCGGTTCATCCTGGCGCTTCCACATCAAGCGATTTAAGTTTACCTTGAACTCGTCATGCGTAGGGTTTCCCAGCAGATGCATGTATCGCACGCGTCCGAACGTGACCATCTCGCTGGTGAACGAGTCCACGGTCTGCCACGTGCCGTCCAGCACTCGCAGCCGTTCCACCACCCCGAACTGTGGCGGCTTTACTATGTCGTACCTTTAGAGACACAGAGATATTTTAGTTCCTAGTGTCCATACATGAACTGAAGACTGAACGGAAGTTATAGAACGTGCCATAGGAAAGAAGAAAAGATTTTAGAATTTGTGCTGCCGCTTTTTTGGCGAAACAGCGGGGGGGCCTACTATAAAGTCTTAAAACGATCATGATTCCGCTCTAAGAGGGAGACGGAGCTATACATAGCGAATAGCACTATCCCGTTTACATCATCGGAATTGGATGGCATTAGCACGTCATAGTAGGGCGGCAGATTTACAAAGAAGATTGTCACCTTTTGAGTCGTTTCTGTGCCGGGACGGCATTTTGCTCAAACGATTTATGATTAAAATGTTTAAATAAACTATACTCTATCCGTTTAGGTAGTTAACTAAAGGTAAACAATCTTGATGTGTCTTTTTACACAAATTCATATTAAACAAATAAACTACTTTTCAAACTTATGGTTCAATTGATTTAGTATTCGTTACTGTTGTATTTACTTTGGTTTTTACTTGCATTTTATTTTTAAACTGAGTTTTTAAGTAAAAAGTTACATCAAGATTGTTTACCTTTAGTTAACTACCTAAACGGATAGAGTATAGNAGTTAACTACCTAAACGGATAGAGGTGTGAGTATAATAAACTCGTAGTATTAGCAGCGATCATTACATATTTGTAAGTGGAATCGCTGAATAGAGTCGCCATAAAAAAAACAAAAAGTTCATTGGACTAAAATAAATGAAATGACAATAATAAAAGCAAAAATGATAAAATCGAAAACTGATGAAAATTGTTTAAAACTGAAAAAGTAAAAATGACAAAATATATAAAATTAATAATAATAGTAAAATTGAAAAACGTATAAAATTGAAAAATGTATAATAACGCTTTTAGGGCGCTTTTAAGGGCTCCCGTTGTTTTGTTTTTCGGGCATGTTTGCTGAAGCTGATACAGATAGCTTCCAAGCTATTATGCGTAAAAGAACAGCATCCTTGATGCGAAGGCTTCGAGGGAGCACCAACAGCATTCTAAACGTGATAGTGAACAAGCCTAATTGCCCATTCCTGGGGCACTAGACCAGTATGCAGCTGCAGCTATAGTGCAGCGGGAAGCGGACATAGTTTTAAGTATTTGAATTAATTTTAGTTTTATTTTTGTTTTAGTTGTATGTATTTCTTTTGTTGTGTGGAGATAAGTTTACTGACAACAATATGAATGTGAATACGTTCGGTATAAATAAAAATAATAATAATAATAAGGGGTCAAGGGCTTGATCCAGAAAGTAGTACTCCTGGACACGGCGCGCATAGTTAGGAGGTTCCTCTCTCAGTGGCCCTGACTACTGGTAGCTTGGACCCTGTTCGCGATACCGGTCGGCTTTTTTATATTTTTAAATATTTTTATATCTTTGTATTTTAATATTTAAACATGTTATTTATATATATATACAATGAATAAAGGAAATAATAATAAAATAACGTAGTACCAGGAAATATCTGTGATTTTTCTAAAGGGCATGTGTACAATGTATTATGTTACTCACTTGACTTGCACATTAGTCTCATCGGCGTTGGTCGTGAAGGTCAGGTTTTCGGCAGAGATGATGGCGAAGGAGTTGTGCACTAACTGCAGCCCCGTGTTGTTGACCAGTCGCACTTGCAGCGGGACTATCGATATCCGCAGGATGCCCGGACCGCTTGTTTCTATGCCATCTGATACCTGGGAATAGAGATAAATATTTATAAACATATATTGTTGTATTCTCCGAAAGGTAGGGCGGACGTGTACTTGTGAATGTATTTTTTATTAATTACTAGCTACCCGCCCCGGTTTCGCACGGATGCAATTTAGCGTTGTAATTCTATCGTGAAACCGCTGCGACTGTATTTTTTTATGAAGAAAATTAGAGTGAACAGGCTTCTTCTGGGTAAGCTCGCTCCATCGTCGACTTTGTCTCTGTCATCTATGACCTAGACTAGAGTCAAGAGCAAACCCATATTAAATAAAAAAAAANCCGTTGTAATTCTATCGTGAAACCGCTGCGACTGTATTTTTTTATGAAGAAAATTAGAGTGAACAGGCTTCTTCTGGGTAAGCTCGCTCCATCGTCGACTTTGTCTCTGTCATCTATGACCTAGACTAGAGTCAAGAGCAAACCCATATTAAAAAAAAAAAAAAAAAAAAAAAAAATGAAGCGTCTTAAAGTTTTAAATAATAAAAGTTATAATTGTTACCAGCTTTTGCCAGCGACTTCGTACGAGCATACCTCGATTTTTCCCGTTGCCGTAGGAATTTTGGAAAATCCTCTCGCAATGCTCCCCTACAAGGAACCTACATGCTAAATTTCAGCTTTCTACGACCAGTAGTTTTGGCTGTGCGTTGTCTGTCAGTCACTCAGACACTCAGATATTTATTGATAATAATAAATTACATGTTCATAATCAACCTCAATAATTAAACTATTTACATAGATACGAATGATACGAATGTCATCATCATCCGATTCTACCTGTGTTTTGATTGACTAGTTTAAACAAAAAGCGGTTTTGTGACTTATTTATAATACTTAGAAAAATAGCCACGTGTAGTTTTTTGTGAGTATTGATGAGTACTATAAACATGTAGTACATTATTTATATGTATCATCAACAGATTTCAGATCAACGTCATATTTCAGCCAATTTACAAACCCAACCTTTACAAATTATACACTTAAACATTCCTCATGAATAACCCCATCTATTGGTGAAAACCCATGTGTTTTTAAGTTTATCGCAAACAGGCAGACATACAGACAGACGCGGCGGGGGACGTTTTTTATAATAATCTACTATGCCAAAAACAAACACAATCAATATATTAAGTTACTTACTTGTAAAGTGAGCCTTAGCGAAGTTTTGTTGAGCTGTTTGTCATTGGTTGTGCCGTGCACGTAAGATATCACTCCGGAGTCGATGTCCTGTTGCGTGAACGAATCCACCGGCTGTCCCGACATTTCTATGTGACCGCTGAAAAAAGAAATTAAACGTTATAGAATTATAGACGTTTGTTTGTGATATATTGTCGATGGTATAGTTTGTGCCCAGTAACGTAGTAGGTATAGCGGCATCAGTAGCTTTCATCAGGTCCTCAAGGCTACCGTCATAAGAAAAAAGGGCGTAACCGATTTCCGACGTTAATAAAATATTTTAAGGTCAGAAATTGGTCACTTCGTTTCATGTAGTTACGTCCTTTTCTCTTATGACGGCAGAATGGCGCAGATGTAAGGGCACTTGGGGTCACTCCAACAAGTGGGCCATGTTTTGGACAGGTGATAATCGTAATATCAGTCGTTAGATATTATCCATACAAATATCATAAATGCGAAAGTAACTCTGTCTGTCTGTTTGTGACACTGTGGCTGTTTCACGCCTAAACCGCTGATTTGATGAATTTTAGCAATGAGATAGATTAGACCTTGGATAAGAATGCTTG
Source organism: Mamestra configurata (assembly GCA_002192655.3). Taxonomy (NCBI): domain Eukaryota; kingdom Metazoa; phylum Arthropoda; class Insecta; order Lepidoptera; family Noctuidae; genus Mamestra; species Mamestra configurata. Next base: position 174,102 of record NDFZ01005488.1, read on the forward strand.
GAAACATGCTGGTCCTGCTCCATAGGACAATCTAGGGTGTAGTAGACAAAGTCAAACTTGTTGATTTGTATGTGCTGATTTATTTACTGTACATGTATATACTGTTGTACTTACTGATTTTTTAATAATTAAATTTAACTCGCACACTGATCCATTTTTGTTATTTATATAAATAAACGGTTACAAAATTTGTAAATATGTGAGTACTATGTCCATTACTAGCAAACTTGTATGTATGTATACAAAACATTGTAAAACTTATATTTGAAAAGAGTTAGTATGGAGTTTCTTGTGCGTTCTATTCCATAAGAATCTATTTTAAGCGAATGGTCGACTAGAGTCACTATAATATTTTAATTTCATTCTGTAGATTTGACGTTCAAAAGTGGCTTGTAATGGTCTAGTTTAAATAAATGAATTGACTTTGACTTTGAAGGACAAAGGATTTGTGGGACTTTCGCCGCGCGAACAGACGACATGCCGGCTTCGGTATCAAATGCGCACTGAGGAGCTCGTTTTTTTTTTTTGTGTGGCGTCTTTTAGTTCAACCTATGAGGTTATCGACTGCTTAACCGGGCTTGAACTGAGGAGCTGCGTCGGCGCCGATAATATTTATAGTGTGCGTACAGACGGCGCTATACGTTTGTTAGCTCTGGAGTATGTTCCCTTGGGATAATTTCAACAGAAGCTAGTAAATTAAAACGGGGGACTACGAATGTTTTAGTTTAGTTATTAGTTTGTTTCCAGCATGACGTCGTATTAGTTTGTTTCCAGCATGACGTCGTATTAGTTTGTTTCCAGCATGACGTCGTATTAGTTTGTTTCCAGCTTGATAAAAGTGTTGCCACCTAAATCCTCACCTATTAGCTTCATTCTTGCCATGCAGCACAGTATACAGAAGATCCTCCGGCGCTGTATCAGGATCTTCGGCCTTCAATATGTCAGATGTAATCACTTTGCGAGTTCCCTGTATTAAAAACTTGATATTAGAATTTTGAATATTATCACCATCATCAGGAGAGAATGAATGCAAAATCCTTAAAAGAAGAAATTTTCTATCAATCTTTTCCCTGAGTATCGTTTAACGATAATGATTTAAGATTTTGTCAAGCGCGCGTAACTAACTGTGACTGGCTCTTGACGATTCATTCAACCAATCACAGTGATTTACTCGTGCTCGACAATTTATTCCATTAAGTTTTGCGTTAATTTACTTTTCAGAAACTAGGTGCAAGAATGGTATTTGACTAGATTTTTTTATTACATTTCTCAAAACCTAGACAGCAGACAAAACGCAGTAAAATTAAAAATCTCTAAAAATGGCGGTGCTGTCAGCGTTTTAAAATCTGTAATAAACAGAGACAGCACTAATTGCGTGTGACGTCACTGCGAATTGAAGCCATCCGGTACATATGACATTTTGTGTCACAAGGATGGAGTGTACAATTTCTCTGATTTTCGACCATTTTTATTTATTTTTTCACAATTGTTTTAATATCATCTATCAAATAAGTATTCATTAAAATTAGTCAAATACCCTATTGTAGAGGTGTATCAGGCAGATGGTGAGCCTCCAAGAACATTGTACTACGGTCCATAGCACCCAGGGCAATCTTCACTTTTGTACCTAGCCGACTGCCGGTTGATTCTGTTAACATGTTGAAGTGAAGGCTTGGTTGAAGTGATCACGAGGTAAGCTGTCAATACATATAATCAAGATGGAATGACAGCTCACTTCGTGATCATGTGACATCTTGATTATATGGATTGACAGCTCACCTCGTGATCACTACACCCAAGCCTTCACTTCGACATGTTTACAGAATCTACCCGCTGGCCCGTAATGATGGCTCACCACCGCAATAGCATGGCTACACTATAAATTACACTCGCGCCAGCCATAATATGACCCTCGTAATAAAAGGAGATCCTACAGGTAATTACCGGTAGCTCTGGACTTAATATTGAGATGTTCGGTATACAAAATCCAGAGAATCGAACTTTGGAGATCGCGATCACGATAAAGTCCTTGATTAACAATACATAATTCCTTCTTGTATTCTCAATGATTTACATTTGGCATACAAAAATGAATAAAAAAATAATGGAAAATTAATAAGTAAGTTATGGGTTAAATTAGTAAACTAAAAATACTCACACAAATAAATTAAAAGTTAATCTGTTGTGTTTTCGGCGTGTGTGGGACAAACAATGCATGCAACTACAAAAAAGCATATAATAACAATTATTTGAAGCTCTGGATTCATTCTGAAAATAATAAAACAATAAATCATAAACAAAATGCCTTTTTAGTAAAATACAAAATAATATCCAAATGACGTATTTAAAAAATCATAACAATCGAATAACTAAATCATGCTAAATGTAACCAAAATCATGCAATGCTCATTAAAATACTAACTAAAACTCAAAAAAAAATAGTTTCCCTGACATATTTTACTGACTAGATTTTTAGAAGCTATTAATATCAACTAAAGAGTGTTATTTAGTGCAAGTTTTATCGGCTTCAAGAAGTGTAGACAAGGTATAAATGTCACCAGAACATTGGAGACCGTAAGATTGCAATCAATCTTTGTTAGATCATTTCTCGATATATTATGAAAAAATCGTTTTGTATACAATAAATACCATCCAAATTCAATAGTTTACAATATATCCGTTTTACTAAGATAAAATAGTTTACATTTTCAAGCAATACTTTACATTCTTACAGCGTTTGCAATTTTCCGTGTCTTAAACACCCTTATTATATTTCTTGAAGACTGATTAAGCTTTCTGATTATCAAATCACTTGAAAATCTGTTAATTGTGTTGGTTAATAACAGTGTTTCAGAAATTGGTTGTGAAATATCGGTTCTGTCTTATATCTTTACAAACTATATTTGCGTGCCTTTTCCCAACTGTGTTGGGGTCGGCTTCCGGATGAGTACCAGTATTAAACGTGGAGCAACTGCCTATCTATGCTCCACAGCCCTGTATCTGGATAATATGGTATCCCTTGGCAAGACTACAGTCAGATTTTCCGGCCTCTAACTATCCATATAAACGAGAATGAAAATCTACAAATGACAGCCAGGACCGACGGCTTAACGTGCTTTCCGAGGCACGGAAGAGTCTCTGTATGTAATGTCAAAGTCAAAGTCAAAATGTTTATTTCAATTAGGCCACTAAACGGCACTTTTGAACGTCATCGTTTACAGTTCAGTAAAATAATAATGTTACATTAATAAAGTGACTCTACTGTCCATTCGGAATGGATGGTCATCTATCCACGGAACGACCTCGGCAAGAGCTGCCTCGGTGATCGACCGAGCGGCAGTTAGTATTTAGCCAAGACTCCTTATTAAATCTATGCACATCTATACTAATAAAGCTGAAGAGTTTGTTTGTTTGAATGCGCTTATCTGTGGAACTAATCGCGCTAATCTTCTAATAAGAAATATAATTATGTAATCACTAGCTTTTGCCAGCGACTTCGCATATCTCGTTTTTTCCCGTTCCCGTATGGCCTATAGCATTTCTCATGAATGAGGCTATCATAATTATACAAAACGATTTTTCCAAATCCGACTGGTAGTTCCAGAGATAAGCTAATTTATAATTAAGATATTCAGTATCTACGCAATCCTGCTAAACAAACGCTTATCATCTAAGCACCTACCTGAGTGAGCCTCAAGACTTTCCCGGGCAATAGGTTCAGTACTGGCGGGTCATTGACCGGGGTGATATTGACGTGCAGAACGAACGTGTTTCTTCCTTGAAGGTAGCTCGGTAGCGTGAACTTTGCCTCTGGTATCAGTTCCATGTCGAGAACGATGGCGTCTTGATGGTTTTCAGAGCCGTCGTGAACGTAGCGGACCTGTAATCGAGAGTATCAATATATAGCAGTTATCAGATAATCCAGCGTCTCCTTCTATAATAAATGGCAAAGTTAACTAACACTTTGCCCACCGTACTGTTACATACTTCAAAATCGAGAGGAATGGATTGTCTTGGTCTTGCAATGAGACATAACAGGCTTAAAAACTTTTTTTTTTTCTTGCTCAGGAGCAATTAGCTCACTCCTGAGTAAAGCAATTTTTTTCCATCCTGAGTTACATGCAAATCGGTTCATTCCCAGGTTTAGCAATGAAAGCACATTATTGCGTAGCATGCTGTAAGCTGGGGGTGTGCGTGCGTGTAAATTGAATTGTATCCCGCACCCCCGACTCATGGTAGCGGTAGGAAATATGGGTTTTAGCCGGTAGGAGTCCGACATAACACTTTGTGCTACCCACACTGAAAATTACTTTGAGGACCCCAAAAAAGGAATGGTTTCAAGAAATGATTCAAGTATTAGTGAATTATCCCAATACAACTTCAATTTTAAAACTTACCTTATCTCTTGACAAATCAAACAGCGTAAAGAACTGTTTAGACTTGCTCTCCCCCTCAATAAAGTTATACTGTTGCGAGTTCCGTTGCAGCGACAGGTCCACAGCTATCCTGCCGTGTTGGGGCGACTGCGCGACGTGCAACACTACGCCTGAGGGACGCACGCCGTACTTGTGGTGGTCCAGGACCACGTCTATGTTCTGTGTCGTGATTACTGAGACGCCTCCCTCTTGAACGGTTAGTGGGAAGAGGGCGACTAACTCTAGTTCGCTGCTTGATTTGGAGAATACCTGTGGGTAGAATTGAATGGTGAATTGGAGTTTTATGAAGTAAGGTTTGGGCGAATGATACAAAGAAAGAAACTGGAAGGTACTGGCCCTAAATCTAACTTCTTTCGTTCAGTCCATTCAAAGGTTATCTGTAAGAGACCGCCCATTCTACACTTGTTTTTTATAAAGGTTTAGCTGTGCTTGTTATGTTTAGGTGTACAATAAAGAATATAATAATAATAAGACGCTATAAAATGGAATAAACTCAAACCAACGATGACTGGCACTGTTTCGACCAAATTGTGAACCGACACGCAGATATACGCATTCTATTTCCGTCTGCTTATTATACTGGTCCTTCGCGCCAAAGGGCATTTGAAGGAACTCGAGACTTAACCTATTAACAGTGACATCCGAGTGTTATGTTATATTATTGCCTTTTTCCTTTTTTTATGTGTTTGTTCAATTAATGTCAAATTAATGTTTTCTATTCTATTCTTTTGGTCTGCGGCAACAATGGTGGCCAATAGGACCTTTCGTTTATGAGCCAACTCGACGGTTCGTGTCACTGTCACCGTATACTTTACTACTAAATCGGCCCACTACTAAGTTTAAGATGAACTACGAACCTTATACTTCTCAGCGTAATCAGGATTGATGCACAGGTCAGTATCACATTTGCAGGTGAAGTGGTCGACGCCATGTTGTTCGCAGACGCCTTGCGGGACGCAGGGCGGGTTCCCGGGGCTCGAGTGGCACGGGTACCACCACACGCACTTAGGGCTGACGCCGTAAGTGACCACGGCGTTGGGTAGACCGTAGATCTTTTCGTCTACTTCTATCGGTTTGATGCAACCCTGCAATTTATAGATTACACTTGAAAATTGTGAATAATAAAATTATTGAAATACAAGCTCGAGTTTTCGTATCAAAATCGCCGGATAAGTGTCGTAGGACAGAATCGTAGGCGAGTTTTAATATCTCTCTCGAGTGTAAAGGTTGCTTCAAAAATGACGTTTGTGAAGTACACTTTTTTGCTGTGCAGTAGAGTTGCCCCTCATCCCAGCTGTCACATGAATATGTTTCAATATACTTGTAAACGCATTGTGAGCGCGCTCAATACCTCTCTACATGACGAACGCGGACTTTCTCATCTCTTGTCATATATTGAAAAACTCTATTCGTGAAAAATATATTTTATTCAATATAGTCAAGCTTATCGAATGTTGAATTACCCACTTAAATAACGATTTTTACCAATGTATCTTTTTAAAGTAATTGCAACACCATGAAACGGCGATATTTAAACTATAGACGCCTTACCTGCATTCAAAAATTGCAACATAAAAAGTAAGTAAATTGTATTTGTTTAAACATGGTGCACATGATTCATTGCATGCAAGATATTAATGTAACAAAGAAAAATTCTAACATGTTCAGCCGCACATCGTGTCGTACAATTTGGTAGGAAGAGATGGTGCATAAACCGTAATAATATTCATCAAAATTACATTACATCATTAATCATCAAAGATTAAGTATCATTACAATTCAATAAGCATATTCTTTAGATACAATTCAATGTCAAAGGAGTCATTAAATAAATTAGTCAATAAAATATGAATTACTGTCATTAAAATTTCAATTCCCCATTACAATTATTCCAATTATAAAAATGTAATTATTACAAATTACAATTATAAAAAAAAGTAACTATCGCGATCCTACATTTTGCTACCGAATTAATACCGATACCGATAGCTGTTTCTTAGAGCTGTGACGTTGCTGCATGACGCGTCCATAAAACACACATTGCCATTAATGTACACCACATACTGCACTTACAATTTTTATTATTAAAAATTTTTTCTTCTCTTTTTTACACTTTCCTTGTATTGTTATGTTAGCCATGTTACTGGTGATAACAGATTTCTGATTTTCTATCTACCCATATGCAATCATTGGTCCCCAAGTCACAGGCTATAAACCAGGTTTGGGAGCCAGGAGATAATACTATACGCACACTATTTTAGTTGTATCATATTACTGCCGGTCGATTCTGTAAACATGTCGAAGTGAAGGCTTGTGTGAGGTGATCACGAGGTGAGCTGTCAATCCATACAATCAAGATGTCACGTGATCACGGAGTGACCTGTCATTCCATCTTGATTATATGGATTGACAGCTCACCTTGTGATCACTTCACCCAAGCCCTCACTTCGATATGTTTACAGAATCGACCGGCTGTACTACAAGTAAAATAAGTATTGGAAATAACCATTATTTTTTATTATTATCAAACTTACCATAATACTAGAATCAGCGGCTTTAATTCCCTTGGTGAATGCTCTCTGCTGCTTCTCACTCTCAATGCCGCCAAGGTAGAAGGAGTCCGATAGGTCTAGGTAGCGTGTACCGCCGCTCTCGATACGCGTGTGCATCGCTATGTTGTCCACGGATAGCTGAAAAATACGAGCTTTAGGTTAAGGCACAGCCTTTATTTGTATTTGGATGTAAAATCTGGAAATAAACTGTTTAATTTAATTTATTATACGAATTGTTCACGCCTAGGACAATAGGTAGGCAAGGTGATATTGGGTCAGTCAAATCATAATTTGATTTGTTTCAAACGAATACTTTTGGGTACAACTTCCAGTCGACAGCGACGCGGATGAATTTTTTGACGCCATATTTTAGGTTTAATTTAGTTATATAGTTAGTTAAGTATTTATTAAAACAGTTGTAAATATCTATGTTAATAACTTTTCTGTATACATTATAATTATGAAAAATATAAATTTTGATTTTTTAAATTGGCCTTCTTCTTAGTGTATCTGTCGCAGCCAGCTAGCTTGTTAAGCCGCTTAATTAGCGGCCTAGCCTTTTCATTGAAGGGCACCGTTTAGTTAGCGGCCTAAGTGAGATCACGGCATTTAAGCTAGGCCAATGAGTTGGTTCGATATCGTTAAGTGACTTGCCTAGCTAAGAGGCAGATCTTAGGGCACCCGGCACGGATAGGTAGGTCGAGTTGAATGGGATGACGAACTTTGCTAAATTTACTCCCGTCATCCCGTTCAAGTTTTTAAAAAACTTACCTTAAAACCCTGCCTTAAAATCGTCAAGGTCAGTTTGAAGGGGCCATTTCATGAAATGAATTTTACAATATACTTAGCTACAAAGATAAGCCCAAAAAATGAAACAAAAATTGAAATATTTAATTTTGGGATTACATATTCCATATATTTTCGTCACACAGTTACACTGTTCTATGAACGGCCTAAGCATCTGCCAGCCCGTTCATTAAATGTTGTATTAGACGTGTTGGCTAGATGTCATTTAGGCCGCTGATAAAAGGCGCCGTTTAACGGAGAGGCTACGCTGCTAATAAAACGGCTGAGTAGGCTAGTTGGCTGCGACATATCGATCACAAAAACACTCATCGACATTTTAAATTGTTTGTTTGATCCAATAGTCAGCTACAGTAACACCGTTTTCTGAGGAAATCATTGGGTAAAAAGTTGTTAAAGCTTAAGCATAATTTCATTTGCCTATGTTTTCAAATCTCCAGATTTCATACAAGCTTCTTCAAAGCTGTTAGGAATTTATGAAAATCAAAACATTGTCTATACTAATATTATAAAGAGGTTACGTTTGTAAGTTTGTATGTAGGGGATAATCTCTGGATCTACTGAACTGATTTTGAAAATTATTTTTGTATATGATAGCCACGTTCATGGGGAATGCTATATGCTATACGGGAACGGATAATTCCTACGGGAACAGTAAAAACGGGATATGCGTGTAACGGCAACAGCTAGTTTTATATAAAATAGAAGGTTTAGTTGGAAGCTAGACTTGTTGTGACAAATCGATTACAAAGATCATTCATGAGCATTTACTATTTGCAGGAGAGAAACCTACTGTCGGTCGTTCGCTAATCCCGTAGTTTCAAGTATCATAAAAATGCGCAAGAAAGGTCGCTAAAGCAAAACAAGCAGCAGCGCATCATAGTTGTTGCAACCGCAAATAAAACTACTGCACAGTAGTGTACACTTTCACGTTTATTCCAATTAGGCCATTAAAAGGCAATTTTGAACGTCAACATTACAGTTAAAAGAATATGTATAAAAATAAAGTGACTCTACTGTCCATTCACAACAAGAAACTCTATAGTTACTCTTTTCAAATAACAGTTTTACAATAAATGGTAATCACATTTTTACAAATGTTGAAAACAATTGATTTTACAGTGTGTGAGTTATTTAGTAGAAAATAAAAAAGTACATCTGTATGGTTAAACACATTATGCCAACCAGTTTGATTTACTTTACACTCTTGATTGTCCTAAGGAGCAGGACCAGCAAGCTTCTAAGCATTCTTATCCTGAATGTAATCGTCTAATTTGTAATATGCTTGTTTAAAAAGTATGCTTTTAAGATAACTTATAAACTTTCTTTCATTTAGGTCTTATATGACACAAGGTATTTTGTTGTAACATACAAACACAGTACCCCATGACAGATGTGCGTACTTTAGCTGATCTATAAAATGGTTGATCTAATTTATCTTTATTTCTAGTATAATTATGTCTATCACTACATTTACTAAACAGATGTCAGTTTTTCCTGACATACATAATATTTTCATAAATGTATTGGCTAGGGACTGTCATAATATTAATCTTTTTGGTAAGGCCCCTAAGAGAATCGCGGCGACGTAGATTATAAAGGGCTCTGACAGCTCTCTTTTGTAAAATAAATATGGATTCAATATCTGCAGCATTTTGGAGGATAGAATTCTGATAAGGAATTCTGACTTTAAGCCCTTTCCTCATTTCTTTTATTTGGATTTTTACCGACAAAGAAAACACTTTGCACAAGCAAAAGAATTTTGAAATGGATCCAGGAAATCGTGCTAGTAGCCAGCCATAAACGAAGTAATCTCATCATATCATTATAGATTTATGGAGAATTTGGAATTAATGTGATTACTTTTAACAGGTTCCTTTGAGTTATTATTACTACACTATGTGTGCTTTCGGGACAACAAATAAAAATCGAAATAAATTTTGGGAATTATTATCATCTTCATTTCAGTTTAAAGACATCACCAGCTGGTCTCAGGGAAATATTGGGAATAATAATGGCCAATTTGCATGAACTATTGGAATTAATTTAAAAAAAAAACAGTGGTTTAAGTCGCATGAGCAGATTGTAGCCATTTTATCAGAATTTAGACCTCAGTAGCTGAGCAGTAAAAATTGCATTAATAGAGCTTATGCAAGCTAAACATCCCATACACACACTTCACATACACTCTCCTGCATTCACTTGCTGAATAAAGGTTTTTACTGCAATACATACGGCTAGCTTACACTATGAAGTATGAATGAGTAATTGAAATTAAAAAATCTTCCTGTGAATGCGCCTATCAAGATGGCGTATGTACTTGTACAAAATATCGAAATTATCATCACAGCAATCACACTAATAATATAAAGGCGAAAGTTTGTGAGTGTGTCTATGTTCTTCTTCACGCGCAAACGACTGGACCGATTTAGAAGAAATTTGGTATAGAGGTGGTTAGAGTCCCGGGAAAGGACATAGGATATTTTATCCCGGGAGTATGTTCCTTTGGGATATTTTTCGACATTCACGCGGGCGACAGCTAGTTCACCATAAACGCTTATTATAACCAAAATCTCAATTGACGTACAGTCAAGTTATAAAAACACATTGGTTTGAACATTTCATATAGATAGCCTAGAAGTAGGTATTTTTGATTCACAAATTGAATTCAAAGAGAATCAGGAAATTCAAATTTATCGCAAAAGCTAAATTTAAATGTTCGCAATAATGATTTAATAGGCCGCTTCTGCACACACATTTTTTTTTTAATGTTGGGAAATCATCAAATGACATCTTTCGCTCAGGGTGGAGCACATAGCACTTTTATATGAACAAAATGGTATCATCACCCAATCGTTATCTTATTCATTTGAGATTAGCACAGCATTTTTGTCTGCTTCTATACATTTCTATAACTAGACAATAAGTTGCTCAGATACCAAAGATGGTTGTGATTGTAGTCTGGTTAAAATTTATACATATTTCATCTTTTAAACACTCTTTTGTTTTTTTTTCTCGATGTACCATTTTTATACATATAATCAAGGAGTCTCACCTCTATCATGGAAGGATAGAATGACAGATGCATCTTGTGCCACTGCCCATCGTTGACCCTGACAGTGTGTACTATCTGGCCTCGCGCCATTTTGACGCGTACCACGCCTTCCAGTATCTCCACGGCCAAGAAGTCTGATCCTCGTCCTCCACCAGCGTTGTACAGAACTATAGCATTTTGGGCTATCGTTTTAAATTCTATTTGCCACCTGGAACATTTGAAATATGCAAGATGCAGTCATAGCTTCTAAATAAATTATAATAATATAATCAGCCTTAATCATAGAGTAGCTCGTGGCTAAAAGAATAACAGCCGTAGGGGTCGAGGTTAAGCAACGCTTGCCAAGTTTGGTCTGTGGATGGGTGACCATATTAACATACCGAGTTTCCTCCGTGCCTCGGAAAGACCAGTCTTGCCAAGAACTACCATGTTACCCAGATAATGGGTTATGGAGGTCTGGGAGGCAGCCGCTCCACATAAAATGCTGTTATTCAGCTGAATCCGGTTTGACTGGAAGCCAACCCCAATTTAGTTGGGAAAAGGCTAGTCAGATGATGAATCAGCCTTACTCATCATCATTTTAGCCAAAAGACGTCCACAGCTGGACATAGACCTAATAATTAAGTAATGTTTACTTTTATTCTATTTATTTTTTCTTTCTAATAACTAGTAGATCTGTTAAGTAACCTATGTTTACTTATTATTAAACTGCTGTTTGTTGTCCTTAAATAAATAAATAAAAAGGGTTCCCCCAAGCGACTCCTGCGACCTTCATTACATTAATCCACCTTACGGGAGTAGGGTTGCCAGGCCTCGGGATAAAGCTAGGCTTTTAGGATGCGTGTCCGGCCAAATCAGACGGTGTCCGGCCTGTTGACTGGCTTAGATTTTCGGCTGAGTTAGATTTTCCCTAAAAATTGGTCTAAAGAAGATTGGTTGCCATTAATGCTATTTTTTTATAAGTTGACACCGCAAAGTTGGTGAAACTTTGCGTTGACATGTCAAAAAGCTTGGATTTACTTACAAGAATACTGTAAGATATTATTTTAAAGACACAATTCTGAATAGGATAATTTGTCCCGCCTTTTATATAATTTTACCCGAAAGTCTGGCTAAATTGGCTGGTCTGTTTGGCTTTCCAGTTTTAAGACCTGGCCCTACGCGGGAGGCCTTTCAACGCCTAATTACTTATATAGTCATAGACCATTGTAATCTATACTTTACTCTATCTATATTAATATAATAAAGCTGAAGAGTTTATTGGTTTGTTCGAACGCGCTAATCTCTGGAACTACCAGCCGAATTTGGAAAACTCTTTTTGTATATTATAGGCACATTCAAGAAGCAGGCTATATGACATCACGCTACGACCAATAAGAGAGGAGCATTAATGACTAAATGTGACGCAGACGATGTTGCATGGGGCAGCTAGTAATATTATAAATGTCTAACTGGGCCTCTGCGAGTTGGTTTCAGTACCTCGTACGCCTATCAAATTACCCAGGCCCCAGGAACCCGTGGTTGTCAATGACATTATAAATCCGAAATTCCATTGTTAGAATGGATGGATGTTTGTTACTCTTCACGCAAAACTAGTGTACGGATTTAGATGTAATTTGGCTCTCAGAATACTTTCTATCCCTGGAGTTTAAGCTCTTGTGATTATAATGTGCGGAACCGCGGGAGGCAGCTAGTTGTTGTAAATATTAATGACATTTGAACAGTTAACTTACTTTCCTCCAGCCCTAGAATTTATCTTTGGCAGTATAAGATAGGCTCCTTCATCAACAAAACTAATGTCGGAATTGAGGTCGGCATCAAATTCTGGGGCACAGTTCCAAGTCACTCCTTCAACATGCACTGAGCCGGAGCGACTGCGGGCTTTCTCGATGATCTTTACACCATTGTAGTATACCTAGAATGTCAAAATATGTATTATAATTCCATTGTAAACAATAACAAACACTGTTACGGTGGTGTACACTTTTACTCTGGATTTTAATTACACATCTTCTGTATTGATGGTCTTTTGTACATATTATGTCACATGAAGCAAATTCAATGGTGAACAAACATTTGGTAAAAGTACTATTTAAATCAAATACTTACGTCTTCCATGCAGCCGCGAAAATTTTCCATATGTCCTAAAAAGAGCTCAGAGAAATCCCCTTGACCACCTAGGAATATGCCGAAGTGTATGTTCAACTCAAAGAAGCGGCCGGGCAGTCTTTTCTTTACTGATGTTTCATCCACCTGTAATTGTAATATAAAGTTCATAGTAACCCTGTTAAGCTACCAAAGGTAAGATCACACAGGATCATAAAAATAATTATAAATACATTTATTGAATGTGCAGATTATGTGTGTATATTTCAATAATCGAGGCTCCTTCCATTGTTTTAGTTATCCAGTTTACTTTAGACCATAGTCCAATATCTTTGTTTCCATATCCTACAATATTCCTGTACCAACCAGGGTTTTTTGGGTATACTTGCATTACTTACTCGGCTTCTGGGAGTTGGAAAATTCTATACTATCGTAAGGGTCTGAAAAAATAAGTAACCTATAACTGTCTCTAGGGAGTGTATATACTAGACGATACCACACAGAATCCAGGTAGATCCCTAGGCTATGACGCTGCAAACAAACTCGCAATGAGTGTTTGCGAGATGGCAGTACTGAGCCCTTACCCACTCCTCCCCCTACCTTTCTCACAGTTCCATACATGGATTTGTCTGGCAAATCCATGTATGGAACTGTCTGATCAACTGACCTTCATAACAACAAATGGTTACGGACTACAGATTGCAGGCAGTCAAAAATAGCAATGCCAAGCCTACACCCGTGACTAACTAAACGACTTCTCAGACTAAGTAGAAATTGTCTCTCATCTAAACAAACATCTCTTTAACAAAGGCGCCACGGACAGCTCGAACTGCAAAGGCTGCTTTGACGGTGAGGAATTAGCCGCCCACGTCATCCTGTACCGGAGGACGTAGCTCCCCAACGTGAACAAATCCTTGGAACGGTGAAAATGCTCCGCAAAGTCTGTGAAGAACACAGGAGGCTTCTGTGCTTCTGGGCGAAGCTAAGCTGGCTAACTTAGCCAGGTTAGCCAAGACACCCACGCAAAAGGCACTGAATGGAAGTCTTAAGTGCAGATAACAGAGTCCCTACTTTACTCTACTCTACTGTTTTCAAGCTCCATCATCAAAATTCACCAAACTTGTTTCAGCTGTTTAGACATGAAAGTTAACAAACAAACTCACATCCATAATATTAGTTATTATAAGCAATGGACACATATATTACCTTCATAGTAAGATTAGCTTCCCGTCGGATGATGCTGACATGATGCCACTGCGAGTCATTCAGATGTATGCCTTTAGGAGATGACAGTTCACTTTCGCCCGCACCCAGATTTATGTGAAGTTTAAGTCTGCCACTTTCCAAACGAATCTGCAAATAAATACTTCTGATGGATCTTCATGGAGGAAACGGTAGCCCACAAGCTCCTTGAGCACAGGAAAACAAACCAAAGCAACACCAAACTCTCTTAAAGAAACCCTGAATAAAACAGGGAGGATTAATCTGCTTCCAAAGGGAGGTTGGCTGGTTGGAATGACAGCCGCCTGAGTCACGCACAATGGTCCAAAAAAAGGACTAAGTGTTAACCATCAATAAAATATTTAGGTGTATAGAATTAATTGAAAATTGTTTCATTACCATGCAATAATCAGTTTTGCCAGCAGCAAGGAGAAGAAGAGCATCAGACAGATGTGTGCGGAAACGAAAACTCATATCGGTCACACCTTTTGCTTCCTGTAGTGGGTATGAAATGTAGCTTGCTCCATAGAAGGAGGCTGAAACAAGAAATACGTTAAAAAAGATGCAAAATGGAGATTTTTCAGTTTATTATACCTATGTTTGTATTGCCACCTAAATATGTTTACTTTTTAGAAGGCAATAATAGAAGTGGCTGGGGCTTTTGTTGATAAAACAAAAAATAAAAGCTCTATTGTACATGAAATACAAAGTAGGTAGCCTTGTAAAGTGTATGTACCATTTTCAATAAAGATGAAGAATACCCCATAATTTTAAGTGGGTGATATTTTTAATAATTCAACACACTTTTATTAACCCTTCCTTTGCAGGCGGGTGAATTTTATGTTCTGAAACGTAACAATAGATACATAGAATTAATAAAATTTTAATCTTATGTATTTCATTTTGAAAACCTTTATTTTATTTTACTATTGTTAACCAATTTAAATGAATGTACTTACAACGCATTTTAATAATTATACACTTAAACAGATATTATTAGGCAAAGATTATAAGCCATCCAAACAACCTTAGTTGGATGATTGGATGCTCCTGCCATTAGCCACTAATTGGTGGCAGCAGCCAGTTTGAGAGTTGGCAGATATAAATTAATATTTTTATTAAATTATTTATTCTTGTACTCTGACTCTACCTACAACCATCACAAATACTCTAACAGCTTCTGTTCATTATACTAATGTGCTGAATGTCGTATACTAAATTACTGTTAGACAGACATGCAATAACTGTTTCTAATTGAAGATCATAACCCCCTGTCAGCAGTACTTTGCTAATAACATTCCTTTTTGGGCAGACTTGTAAAAAATACTCAAGGATGAAACATAACACATTCAACGTTCATTGACATTCGCCAAAAGGCAATCTGAGTCAAGTAAGACCGTTAAGATGTATTTAAAGCATTCATATTATGATAGCTTCCGTTATTGCTTACCTTTATCGTACGCCAATCCCACGCTAACGATGGTTAAAATTATAAAAAGTTCCATTTTAGTCGGCTAGACACTCAGTTTAGACATCAAAACGATAAAGATCATGGTTCACTTGAAGCAGTATTTATGTATGTCTGATGATAATGCTGGATATTTTCGGTCCACCACAGCAATACAGGCGTGGCGTCCTTACGAAATTAAATAATGCATCGCGAAAGAACAATATCCACAGTCATGTTTCAATTCGTACAATTCATTATTAACTTGGCATTTTTAAATTATTTAGTTTAAAGTATATTCTTTTGTTTTCATTATAAAGTAGTTAGTCAAAAATTATAAAAGGATTACTAAAAAAACGTTCTTGTTGAAGTGTGTTGGGGGTTCAGCTTCAGTTCAGCATTGTACTTCAGTTCACATTCGGTCATTCTCATTCATAATGTTCAATCATCCTTGCATTACGCGGTATCGTATCGTTCATTCCGACTGGTTGAATGGTTGTTACCAATGGCATTTTCTTTTTAATTTTATTCCTGATTCGGATACCGAGTCTTGCAGTCTTGATTTTTTTGAAGCACACTTAGTTTTGCATTAGAATGCGGATGTAACAAATTCTAATGGTTTTTGGAGTATCTGGTAGCAAATATATCAATTTAGCCTTCTCGGCAAGTTTCGTCTGAGGTAGTCAATCTATATTTATAAATTAACCCCTAACGTTAAAACTTGAGAACGGCTTTGGCTAATTCTTTCTTTCTTTTTGAAGATTTAAAAACAAAAAAGAAATAGATAGGTAGGGTAGGTATGTAGGGTAGGGTAGGTAGATAGCGTGGGCTAGGGTAGGTAATGGTTGACAGGAGGTGACGGGAGCAAAGCCGCGGGCACAGCTTGTAATACAAAACTACACCAATTTACATCACAATATGCACTAGGAATCAATTTACGAATAATTAAAACTGCCGCTAAAATTCACTCAAAAAAATCTCGCCAAAAACTCCCGTTACCAATGGCCACCGATGACAGTGCTACCAGATTGTGCAATATTTAACCATTATATTATAATTATTACATTATTATTCCATTTATTTATCTTTACATTTATTTACCATAAAACTAGCTGTTGCCCGCGACTTCGTTCGCGTGTACGTTTGAAACTAAAAAGCTGTCACTGAAATAAGATAAACTAACCGTCAATATCCTGCATTACCTGACCCCTCTTAGAATGAGGAATTTGGAAGAGTGTTATGCAAGACACTGACTGTATCACCTCTTCCGTTTAAAAAACCGTAATTATAAATGAAAATCTTTTTAATGATAACGCTTCTATATGGGTACACGATGCTAGCGGCGGAATCACCTGGAGCCTACTCAAAAAGTGATGGAGCTACACAAAGTTGGCCATTGGAAAAGCAAACAGAAGCGAAGTGTCTGGCCATGATGTAGGCTCACTGGGAATTGAACACATTTGAAACTAAACAGACAAAGGATCATTCAAACATACGGGTCAAATACAGAATCTCCTGTTTTGAAGTCGGTTAATGATTGGACATGAGACGGATCTTGGGAATGAAATAAAACATCATCCTGTTAGTATTCCAGCTTGGATGACATTTTGTTGGAGATTTGTGACTATCAGCCTCTTGCTCAGTAGAAATCATAAAACTTTACCGAATAACGATTATCATTTTCTTCCATGGCCATGTTCAAGCAAATACCCTACTTCCCTAAAAATATATTGACCCGCAAAGCTTGTCTGTTGCTTCCATAACCCGTTCCAAATGATTAAAAAACATTTTGATTATTGAGAGAGAACTAATTAGTCTCAGCTTAGTTTCGTATTATTTCGAATCAAATTAAAATGAAAGCACTCTCATTACTCCGACAAAAACATAGCTGGTAAGATCAAGGGACAAACTTCATTTTGTTGTTGATAAAATGTTCCCCATACATCAATGTACGTCACGGTCAATTTTTCAACTGAAAATATTATTTTGTAATATAATTGATTTTTTGAATGATGAAATAACAAATTCCCCATACATCAATGTACGTCACGGTCAATTTTTCAACTGAAAATATTATTTTGTAATATAATTGATTTTTTGAATGATGAAATAACAAATTCCCAATTTTCAGACTTTTTTCTGTATTTGTTATGTAAGATCTATCTTCTTGCCAAATTTCATGCCTCTTGATCAACGGAAAGTACGCTATATGTTTTGATTCCCATGCGAGCGTCAAAACATGCGCCATAAACGGAGCAGTTTATCTTTAGAATTTAGATTGCGTTGATTTAGAAGTTTGATTTTTTCACTGCTCCGAGGGATAGCAGCATTTGATATTAATTTCAGCTTGATTTCTCCTTCGCTTTCCCGAGAAAAAGGGTCTTGATAGACGGACAGACAGACAACAAAGTGATCCTATAAGGGTTCCATTTTTTGCCGCCTGAGGTACGGATACCCTAAAAAACAAACCATCGAACGATTTGTACTACTCTTGAAATGACTAAGTAAAGAAACCCATGGATCAGGGTTCCACCTTCTCCCTGCGTTTTATGCCGTGGCCCCTGGTACGGCATAAAGATGGACCTCTGGTTGTGTAACTTTACCATATAGGTATTTATGCTGACGATTAACATTGGCCAACATGAGCGAATGACATGATTATTTACGCGGCAAATCTGAACATAGTGATTCAAAACATGAGATCAAACGCACAACCCGAACATAAAGTTGAACTGCCAAAGTACCTATTAGTTAGGGCAAAATAGCTCTAATGTCACATTATAAAACATGTTACAGAATGAACGTGATGCCTGAAAATATTTACTTTCCATAGTTAAAAAAAACATAACGATGCGTGCAATGCCTGACTTTCTAGGTATTGCGTTTATTCTGTTACTTACAACACGTAGTATATAGATGCGTCACACACCCACATCACAGCAGCTCAAAATAATAGTGTAAGCACTGGGAAGTCTTGCGGAATTTGTTCGAAAGAGTCACCGCTGCCCTGGAACGCAAAGGGCTTTAGAAGGAACACAGTTTTAGTCAGTTAGAGTCTGACACGCTCTTCCGCTCTGTGGCCACCACTCATCACAGCACGTTTTGACATCACCGTAAAGAAACAAAGAAGCAAACAGTTCTGAAAAGAACTCTTTATCACGTTCCGACTTTCTGTCTAGAAGAAACAGTACAGTTCTCAAAAGAACTCTGTTAGAGAAATAGGACAGGCACTGCTGAAGACACGCCGCTGTCGTATTTTCGGTCTTCGGTCGCCGGCGTCACCACGCACGTGGACAGCAGGAGACAGTTCCACTCGCCGAGGGCCGCGCGATGAAAAAGGGCGCGAAACTGTGTCGTGTGTGTTTTCGAAGAGTGCTGGTTTCCCTACGGCTCTCTTGAATCTGGGTGATGGGGTCGTCGGGTTCGACGAGGGTATGCCGCGGGCGGCGAGTCCTACGGATCTGTGAGGGAGTGTATCGGGTAACCGATGCGATAAGGGGATTTTGGTGTTTTGAAGCAGCGATAGTCGTTTCATGAACTGCTTCACTGTCGGGATTTTGAGGTCGACATGGAGTCGTTCGTTCCTAATGAACCACGGGGCGCCCGTGGCCTTTCGGAGAAATCAATTTTGAACTACTTGCATCCTATGGATGTGGTGCGACTTTGCGTGCGCGAAAGTGGCGCACGCATACGTCATTATGGGGCGTATGCACGTCGTGAAGATGCGCAGTTTACATCTTAGGGACAGCTTGCTGCGTGCATTCAGCATGGAGTGAAGCCTACCGAGAGCGAAAGAGGCACGCGAACGTACCTTCTTTATGTGCTCAGCGAAAGTTGTCGGTCGAGGATCACACCTAGATATTTGGCTTGCTTCACCCAAGGGATCGGCTTACCAAACATGGTGATCGAGCTGGGAGTGGGTCTGGAAAATCGGCCTCGCGTTTTGTCAAACAAAACGGCTTGGCTTTTTTCGGGGTTAACTTAGATCCTCCACTTTCGGAACCAGACGCCTAGGGCATCGGCCGATTGTTGGAGGACTCGAGCTATGCACTGTTCGCTTCTGCCGGAGCGGTATATGGCGGTGTCGTCGGCGAACAGAGCTAAGTGCGGCCCGGGAAAGGTCGGGATGTCGCTGGTGTATAGCGTGAAAGCTAGAGGCGAGAGCACACCGCCTTGGGGCACTCCGGCGCGAACGGGATGAGGGGATGAAAGCGCACCCTCGATACGGTACCGAAAGGTGCGGTTCGACAAATAGTCTCGTAAGATGAGCACGAGACGATCTGGCACACCGAGTCGATATAACTTGTATATCAGACCGTTGTGCCAGACCTTGTCGAAAGCTTTCGCCACGTCGAAGAACAGGGCTCCCGTCACTTGGCCGCGCTGAAAGCGGTCGCTGATATGCTCAACGATGCGGAAGACCTGTTGGGCGCAAGGATGGGTGGCTCTAAAGCCGAACTGCTCGGGGGGAATCAGGCTCTTGGCCTCGACATAGTCCTTGAGTCGCTTATAAACAAGTCTCTCGTAGACCTTGCCTAGGCCACTGAGCAAACTGATGGGACGATAGCTGGTCGGGGAGGACTTGGGCTTCCCTGGTTTAGGGATACCGATAACGGTAGCCCCTTTCCACGATTGTGGGAACATGTTGTTGAACAGAGCGCCATTGAAGATGGCGGTCATCAACATCATCAGGGAGGCGGGAAAGAGACGGTTGCACGGGAAAGAGACGATTGCATCACCCTGTTGGTGATGCAATCGGACCCAGGGGCTTTCCCGGGTTTGAGTCTGCCTATGATCTCCTTTACCTCGTCTGGAGTGACGGGGGGCAGGGGGTCATCGGGGTCCTCAACGGGGGGGATGGAAGCTCTACGTTCGACTTCAGCATCCACCATGCGAAGGTGAGCTTGGTCTACTGGTAGAGAACTGGGAATGCATTGTGCCTCCAGGCTGTCGGCTAGGCACTCGGCTTTCTCGTCGTCATCGAAGGCGACGGTGTTATCTGGGCGAGTGAGGGGTGGCATAGAGGTGACCTCAGCAGATCGTAATTTCTTCTGAAGTTTCCAGAATGCCAAGTGGTTGGGTTCGAGGTCGCCCAGCATCTTATCCCAGTCAGCGT
>NDFZ01005488.1:195875-214178 GCA_002192655.3 Mamestra configurata
CGCCACACAGCACACAGCTGGGTGGCTCGGCGCACAAGGTACGGTCCTTGGGGCGGGGGCAGTCAGCGGTGCCATGACTCCCCAGACACTTGACGCAGCGGGGTTTGCCGTGGCAATTCCCCTGCGAGTGTCCGTAGAGTTGGCAGCGATGACACTGTCCAACTATGCCGCTGCGGGCGGGGGTCTCCACTTTGAGGCCAGAGAGGCCACAAACTTTGGAGAGGGCGCGAAACTGCGCGGCACCTTTATTTATGCTCGCGGCGGGCTGGACTCCCGCGCGCCCCGCGACCCGCGACATAACCGACTCCAGCGACACCGTGCGGATCGTATTGATAACGAAGTGCTGTGATGTGATTGGACAAGACTTTGTGAATAGTTAGTTAGTAATTTTTTATTGGTTAAGCTCATATTTGTAATTATTGTAAATTGTATAAAAGCAGACACATTCGGGAAATAAATCATNGACATAACCGACTCCAGCGACACCGTGCGGATCGTATTGATAACGAAGTGCTGTGATGTGATTGGACAAGACTTTGTGAATAGTAAGTTAGTAATTTTTATTGGTTAAGCTCATATTTGTAATTATTGTAAATTGTATAAAAGCAGACACATTCGGAAAATAAAGGATTCCGGTTCGATTCGATCATTCGATTCCATCTTGTACTCTTCAACACTCAGTTGGTTTTATTTCCATCAGTAACCATCGACTACTAAAGCTCCATCCAGAGCGGAAGAAGTCATTTGATGATCTGCAATCAATAAAAAAAGAAAAAAAAGCACTGGGAAGTAATCCGCAGCAAGACAGCTACGTATCCTCGCGTGTGGTATAGGATCGCGGTAGTTACCTACCTTCTTTTATAATGCCGTTTCAGTTGGCGGGCAACGTATCTACAGTTTAGATTTTATTTTGTAACTCATAATTATGTTCGTAAATTTTCTGTTTAGTTTCAAACCTTTTCAATTCTCAGTGAGCCTATATACCTACGTCATGACCATGCAGTCTATTGCCAGACATTATCTGTTGTAGGGGTATACTTCTCTTCTGGTTGCTTATCCCATGGCCAAATTTATGTAGCTCTGTCGCGTGTTTATAACCCCAACAACATTATTGTTTGTGTCCGGGTGACACCAACGCTAACATCATGTAAAGAGAAGCGTTATCATTTAAATGTTTCTCATCAAGAAAAATTACCAGGACTGATCGGCATTACAAACGGAAGACGTGATAAAGTCAGTGCTTTGCATAATACTCTTCCGAATTCTCAATTCTAAAAGGTGTTAGGTAATGCATGATATTGACAGTTCGTATAAGCAATTTTTGCGAAGAAAGTCGCGGGCAACAGCGAGTAGAATAACATTTTCATTCAGAACTATTTTTTCTAAGGTATTTACATAATTTTAATATTCACTTTTCATGTACTTCATATGTATTTTCACAAATAATTAAACATCATGTTTTGGCTAATAGATGGCGCTGTGTGTACCTGCTTCACAGGATCAAATATCCTGTATTTTTTTTAATGCAAATTTGACAATCTTCTAAAACGATTTCTTACTTAAACACGTGGGTTTAGATATACACATAAATAATATGCATGTTAAAAATACCAATGTTGTAAAAAAGCATTAAAAAACGATTATTATCGAAAAATATATATTGCGGGAATGCAAAAAGTACAAAAAAATTCGATAGTAATTAAAAAAAAAACCGCGGGTGTTGAGGTTGGAACTAACGGCGTATATTTTGAAAGGCAGTCACTGTATTGCCGTATCCATGTGTTCTTGCTGACATTTATTCGAAAATTGCCGATCTTATAATATGAACAAAACCTGTCAAAAAACATTGATCCGTAATTTTAAAATCTTAAAATGATCATATATCTTTTTTTCCTGGCCAACAATTTAAATGAAACAGACTAAATGTTGCTCAGAACTAACCCCCATGCAAATGCGAAAACCCCAAGTAAATCTGTGCATCTTCGGAGATTACCTTTAACAGACAGACAGACAGAACGACATAAATATCCAAAATTTTTGTGTTGTATGTTCCTTTTTTATCGCCCTTAATCCATTTTTAGTATTTTATTTTAAATGTACCTACAGAAGCAAACGTTCCTACTGATTTATTATATGTATAGATAAAATGAATCCCTATTTCCCTTGGTCACGGCATTACGCGTGAACGGCTGGACCAAATTCGCAATTTCTTTTTTTGTTGTTTGTTATTGTCAGTAGAAGGTTCTAACAAAAACAAAAAACATGAGAAATTGGTCCAGGCGTTTACACGTCATGCCGTGAATATAGGTTCCATTTATTTATATTACATTTCTAAATATTTCAATACAAATAAAAATATTTAAAAAATATAAAAAGTAGTAACCCATCGGGAATAGGGTCCAAGCTACCGATGGTCAGGGCTTCTGAGAGAGGAACCTCCGAACAATACGCGCCGTGTTTGGGAGCACTGCTTTCTGGATCAAGACCTTGATCCAGCTGCCGAACGAGAGCCTCTTAAGATGTTGGTTGAGGCTCTTGGCAATTATGCCATTGGCCGTCACGATTATCGGCACAATGACTGCAGCTGTGTTCACATCCCACATGTCAACAACCTCGCGAGCCAAGTCAAGATAGTTACTTAGTTAGTTTATCTTTCTCAGCTTTCACGAGGTTGTCGTAATGAGGGACTGCTATATCAACATGATGTGACGCTATAGTCGGTCTATCACCACTATAATAATAATAATAATCATCATTTTATTATCAGGCTGCTGAGGCCCATGGACATATTACACAAAATAATCTTAAACAATAATAAACTAATACATATTAATAAAACTTATTTAACTATTGCACACGAATTGACGGCGTCGTGTTTCGCTGACTGGTGTCGCGCAGCCGGCCGCTACTATGTTAGGATTATTGGCAATAGTTCTGTTAGTAATGATAGACTGATCCCAATACAACGTGCAATTGCCTTGTATTTAAGAGCAAGTTGCTGGTGGATATTATTATTATTATTATTCTCTTTATTCATTTTACTTACACACTAATTTACATTTTTAATATTTCTTAAAAAAACACATTCAAATCATTTTTTTTTTAATATAAAAGTAGTAGCCCGCCGGTGTCGAGAGCTGGGTCCAAGCTTTCGATGGTTAGGGCTCCAGAGAAAGGAACCTCCTCACAATACGAGCCGTAGTGAGGAGTACTGCCTTCTGTATCAGACCCTTTATCCAACCGCGTAACGCCAGCTTCAACAAATGATCATCGAAGCTTTTGGCCATCAGGCAATTGGCCGTAACGACAATCAGCACAATGACAGCCTAGTCCAAATGTCGAAAACCTTGTGTGCTAAGTCAAGATACTTGATTTGTTTCTCTTTCTTAACTTTCACGAGGTTCTTGTCATGCGGGATGGTAACATTGATTAATTATCATTGAGCGGCGCGCTAATAGGTCTATCACAACTATATCAGGCATATTAGCAACAATATTCCTATTAGAGATGGACGATAGACCGATCTCAGTACAACGTCCGGTCATTTTCGAAAACTGAGTCGGGTACTGTATACTTATAATACGGTACCTTAGAATCCACAAGTTTCCATTTCAAAGCAAGTTGCTGATGGATAATCCTGTCCACTTGGTTATGCTTGTGCAAGTACTCGTCGTTAGCCAGACGAGAACAACCAGAGATAGTATGTTTGATGGACTTACCTGGACGGTGGCATGCCCAACACAAGTCAACCGTCCCGTCCTTCATAATATGCCTCCGGAAGATACCACTGCATCAAGATACCACTGTCCATAATCGCACAGAGAAAACCTTTGGTTTCCCCGAAGAGATCGCCGAAACGTAGCCAGGTCACGGACGTTGAGACATCCACATCGGACCCATAAAGAGCCCGATAGATGCGCCCGTGAAGCTCCTTGCCTTTCCATACCACCTTACTGTTATCTGTAGTAAGTATCACAGGTTTGCGCCAGTTCACTTTAGCCATGGACAACTGGGTGAGACCCTTGTCCACTGCCACCACATCTCGGTGCAGACCCACATCGGCTTAGAAAAAATATTCTCTGAGACTGCACATCTTGCGGTTGTGGAGAGTCTTAGCATTCACTCCACACTTCCGCGGATGTACAGACGCCAGCTCATCAAGCTATCTGAAACTGTCCAATTTTCCTATTCAATCTTGAATCTAATGCTTTAGCTATAAAGTTGGAAATCTGTTAAAGAAATTTGACAGATTATAGTAGCTTGATGTGCTGGCGTCTGTACATACAGAATCATCATCGACGATCGTGGGTGACCCTCCTATCCAGGTGTCGAGTTTGGTCTGAGTTCAATTGAGTATGCCGAAAGAGTACATTAATACCAGCATGACCCAACCGTATTAGGCGCGTACCTAATTTCCACCCGACAAAAGGCTGTTTAAAACCTTTTTCAGGCGGCCAAAGATTATTAATATTATTATATTCGTAACTGTAAGGGTGCCAGGCCACCAATTTTTACGATCGGTGAATGGTCGCCAATTAGGCTACATCGGAAACAAAAACAGATGAATTTAAGGCGATTTGGGGATCATACTTTCTAATACGGTATCTAAGAAACGGTAAGAATTATTGGTAACCTTAATTAAAATGTATCAGTATAACACGAAAATTTGTTAAATAAAATTTTCTTAGGTAGGTAGAGATAGCTCGCCAGTTCTTAGGTAGAGATTACATTTTTTTTAACCTTTTTTACCAAAAAAGACTGTTGAAAATGATAAAAAAAGTAATTGCGATGGAAAATTATAGAAGTGAAAACGCTCCAAAAACAAAAATTGTGAAAATGAGACCAATTTATAACTATAGGCTACGATTTTAGGCAACTTTGCATTGGGAGAATTTAGATTACTTGGGTCGAATTTTTCGGCGACTTGGGGCTAAGTATGTACATGAAACCTCCAAATCCAAGATACTCAAGTGCGAAGCATAGTGTTAGGTACTGTTTGGTTGATATCTGTGTTGGTCTGTATCATAGACAAAAATAATATATCTGGGGTCTGTGGTCAACTGTAGTGTTGGCGAAGTGGCGAATTCACTAAAGATCAACAAACGATCCTTCTGCCGCCGATATAATATTCTTTTACTCTATGGTGCATACCGTCCATGTACCGTCCATTTAATATTTAATCTGTGGATGAAACTGACGGACAGACAGGCAGGTTTGACAACTTTGACAGCTTGCTAGTAATTTAGTGAAGTCTGTGCTCCTCTCTCTTATAGTACAGATGTTTAACGGAGCTCTTACTGTGAAATTCGCCTAACTTTGTATTTTTCACGGTGTATTGCTATATTTGCTATCAATTAAATTTCTTGTAAATTTAAATAAACTTTTCTCAACGTAAACAACTACATTCATATATATTAGTGTTATTCTCGGTGTTGTTCTGTACTGTTTATTCTGTAGTTTTATTAAATAGGAGTGTTAAGTTAGTAGTATAATAATAGAAGTGAGTGAAATTATAATAGCAATGAATAATTCCGCCGCAAAAGTAAGTACCCTACAACTGTCGCATGAATAACATTTTTTCATTCAGTCATAAATCAGACCTATTGAGATTTGGGAAATTATTGTAGGTTGGAGAAATTTATCGGGAGGCGGGAACAGCATTCACCACATTATCTGAAATGACAATGATGTTACAACCCACGGACGACGCACCACCAGGGTAAGTTTATCGATAGTAACTTTAACTAATTATTTTTATACCATGTCGGTCACGTGTCGCGTAAGTTGGGGGTGGGTGGTGGACGTTAGGTATCCACCCTTCGGCGCGAGCATATCTCGCCGCGCATGTCTTAAAATTGGTAGGGGGCGTTAGACACCCTTCGGCGCAAACATTCCGCGCCGCGCACGTCTTAAACCCTGAAAAATCGATCGATGCTAGGTATCATTTGCGGTACTGTATGCGGACGTCCGTGCCGCGCGGCATTCTACGCCATTCCTTCTCCAAGTGAACAGTGATCTCTTAGTGTCTGCAAATTCTATAATTAGGTAAATAATAAACATTGTCCAGCTTGTTGTTTCAGGTCTCATTCACTCTCGTATTAGTAAAAAAATGATATCAGTCCACCTTCCCTCTAGGCAGGCATTCAAGCCATTGCATAGGATTGTGATAGTTTAATATTAATGTTTTTATGTTTTGTTTTCAGCTCAAAATGGAGCGAAGAGGAGGTAGAGATGCTGCGTGGCTGTGTTAACCGCTTTGCTGTTGAACTAAACAGAATAAGTGTACACATCAAGAATCGCACCATGTGAGTATCATAGAAATTTCACATAACCTTTTCCTTTTCATTCCACTAAATGTAATTACTTTGTTTATTTTTTTTTTGCTTTTATTGTGTAGACTGTTGTTAGTTGGTATGAATGCAAGATGAATGTGTTCTAAAAATTTATTTTGGTTATTTATTGTTTCCGCGAATCAATTTAGAAAAAGCAGCTGAGTGCTAAACAATGCGAGCGAGCGAAAATCAATAAAAATAATGTAAATCTTTCGCGAGCTATAATAATAAGCGTATTATAACTCCAGTCAATAAAGTAGACTGACAAAGTGTTACTAACATGGTTTTATAACAGCCATATTAAGCATCAGACAACATTTGCGATTGTCAGAAAATATTTTTTATTCAATTTTTTTTTAAATCATGTGTAGTCATTTTAAAATTAAAAAGAGATTTTGTCAGAATAACTACCTTCAGTGGTACAAGCTCAGGTATCTCCATAATGTCCTATATTTCCGTGTTGCGTAATCCCGCTCTGCCCCCATTTGCAATATAAATCATTACAATGCAAGGCGCGTTCGCGATAGCTGGGACCTAGCTGTGCCCGTCCTGACTACCTCACCTTCACCTTAACTAACATTGTCCTACTAACTTGGTATGCTATTTTGAAGGATTTAGATATTACCATCGCTACTACACTTGCAAATGAGCTAATTACAACCAGCTCCACAAAGCCTCTTAAGCAAAACAGAATCCTCGAGCTCAACCTGGATCACGGGTTCTAAGCCTGTCTACTGAATATGTTAGCGATCATTGGGAGATGTGCACCTTAAGACAATATGCTGAGTGCATATTTCATACACATCCACATCGTTCATAGTTTGTGACTGGCAAACGGAGTTCAGAATGGCTGGATTGATTTTTATTATTTCTTAAATGTTGGATTTTCTCCACTCTGAATAGCAGAATAACTATAAAAACATCGGAATAATTAACAAAAAAAAAATGTATGAAGACAATTAATTTTTTCTTATAATTTGTATGGAACGGGTTAACACAATGTTTATTGATTCTGAGGCGACACGAAGTTTGCTGGGCCAGCTAGTTATAACTTTTTGATCTATAAAAAGTTTTAAGTAATGCTTATAATTAAATAAAAGTATCTTAAATAATAATTTCCGAATTTAACATACTTACCAATTACCGTCAAAAAAAAATTTTTCTTAACTCCTTAACCAAACCGTACCGCCAATAATTTTTTTATATTTTTATTTTTTGACTGATGTAAGAAATGAATCTTCAGAAAACGTTGGAGGCTGCTGGCACCAAGCCTCACTAAATACAATGTGCACTAAACATAACTCATTACACTGCCACTTCTGTCACATGTTTGAAATCTACAGAAGCAGTGGAAAATTGTACGCGTCTATTTAGTGAGTCGTCCTGCATGTAGCCTTCAGTGTCCCTTCCTTCTAAAATGTAACCTTATGAACGCCATTGTCACGTATACATGACAAGCAAGCGCGTGCCCTGTACGCCAAACGTCCCAAATATGTGACAAAAAGTTCGGCTAATTTGTGGCTTGGCGTTGGGTTAGTTCGCGCCGATGCGTTTATGCTCTGGCGTTCAAAAGGTTAAGGGTCTCCTCGCACAAGCACTTCTCCTGAAAACTTTCAGATATCATTTTAGTTTGTTTGTGTTGAGCACTGTGAGAGGATCCTAGATCGGAAGGGAGGGTAGAGAAATAAATGTGAGTATTTTTTTTTTATTATATTTTTAATTCGCTTTTCATCTCATGTTTTACCCATTGTTCCGTATTTTGCACTTCTTCAAGCAAGCATTCGCATAACTGAAAACTTGACAAGTATGCATGTGCATCATTAATTGCAAGCATATTTATAATTAATTTGAGCTTAAACAAGCCAAGTGCTTGCTTGCACAACATTATCTGAGTCATCGACAGACGTCATTTATTTATATGCGGCTTTTATTTATATGTGTTATATCAAGTTTGACCGCGGGAGATGAAAAATATACTAATGTATAGGGAAAAATCCCCTGATTATCATATCAAACTGTTTAAAAGCTGCACGTGGATCGGAAAATTATAATTAATTAAAAACGTTATAATTAAAAAAACGAAATAGTAAATAAGCTGATATTTTTATTTTCTACAAAAAATTCTGCTAATCAATATTTAAAGTGGATTTTAAATTTTTCACATTAGTTTTCATTTAATTATAAATTTTCTGAGATTCACGTGCATCTTAAACTTTTTCATATGATTTTTCCCAATACATTGATATAATTTTTCACCTCTATGGTCCAACTTGATGTAACATATCAAAATTTACTGGACTAATAAATTGTTCATGTATGCTTGTCAAACATACAGTAGCGTGTGTAACTGGTGAGTACCGTAAGTTCAGATAGCGTAAGCTTATCATATGTCATATCCATAGTAGGTAAGTGTATGTGGCAGTTATGTGGATGCCATGTTCAGTACTTAACCCTTTCCTCAGTTATTTTATTTTCATTAACCCATTCTATAATACCATTCAAATGTTGACGTTTCAATAATATTTGTATTTTTTCAGGCGCCATCTAAGAAGCTTGCTGGAAATGGATACCATTGCCATCTATGACAACAGCGGCTCGCCGTTGCGTCTGCAGCAGCTTATGCCGCAGCCAGAACAGCCTACACCAAATTTCGCATGCGAGTGGGAACAACCGCCAGAGATAATCGATCCCCCACAGGAAATGTTATTCCCCAATATCAACCAAAGTGATGAAGATCTGCTTCACTTTAATCCTAGATTCGTACCAGCGACACCTCCCGCAAACATAATGCAAGAGGATTCGATGCCAGAGTTCCAAAACATATATGATCCAACGACTAAAAAAATTTGTAGTTCGATCGTAGCCGACTTGATTGGTGTGGTAAAATCAAAGAAGAGTGTCGGTGCACCTGACGATGATTCCATGGAGAACACGCGTAGTATAGGCACGCTTCATGCGGAATTAATACAAAACCAAGAGCCAATTGGATTCGTTATCAACAACAGAAGCATCGTGACCAAGAAAGGGCATTTTACGTGGAGTCAAGCGACTAAAACGTGGGAGAACGCAAGCATTACAACAAACAACAATAACGATAACTTCTCTTACAACGACCTTATTCGGAGTGTACAAGTGCCGGACGAACCAGCCCAAAAAATAATCCCGGCAGTTAATGAAAACAAATTATTTGATTTTAACACATTACAATATAGCCCACAGCTTCACACCGATCCAGTTCCCGGTGCTTTTACCTCTTTTTTAAGTCCTATCAACGTACAATCGCAAACATTAAAGTCACAAGCTTGCAAATATTGTGAGTTTAAACGCATCAACCAAGAAAAAAACATATTAGAAGGTAATGTAAGTCCCTTTGGCCCTTTTAGTTTTGTTATAAGCAAGCATCGTCCAAAGAACGAGTCTTTGCCTGAAAAAGTAAGAGAGCAGGACAGTAATATTTGTTGGGAGGAAAGTGTGCCCAACTTGAAGCCACAAGTGGCTGAAAATGTGAATCCCGGCCCTTTTAGTTCGCTTACAAGTAAACTTGGTCCGAAGGACGAGTCTTTTGCTGACAAATTAAGAGAGCAAAACACTTATATTTTTTGGGAGGAAAGTGTGCCCAACTTGAAGCCACAAGTTGCTAAAAATGTTAATCCCGGCCCTTTTAGTTCGCTTACAAGTTATCTTGGTCCGAAGGACGAGTCTTTTGCTGACAAAGTTATAGAGCAAAACAAGTATATCTTTTGGGAGGAAAGTGTGCCTAACTTGAAGCCACAAGTGGCAAAAAATGTTAATCCCGGCCCTTTTAGTTCGCTTACAAGTAAACTTGGTCCGAAGGACGAGTCTTTTGCTGACAAATTAAGAGAGCAAAACACTTATATTTTTTGGGAGGAAAGTGTGCCCAACTTGAAGCCACAAGTGGCTAAAAATGTTAATCCCGACCCTTTTAGTTCGCTTACAAGTAAACTTGGTCCGAAGGACGAGCCTTTTTCTGACAAAGTTATAGAGCAAAAAAGTAAAAATTTTTCTTCTTTTGAGGAAAGTGTGCCCAACTTGAAGCCACAAGTGGCTAAAAATGTGAATCCCGGCCCTTTTAGTTCGCTTACAAGTAAACTTGGTCCGAAGGACGAGTCTTTTGCTGACAAATTAAGAGAGCAAAACACTTATATTTTTTGGGAGGAAAGTGTGCCCAACTTGAAGCCACAAGTGGCTAAAAATGTTAATCCCGACCCTTTTAGTTCGCTTACAAGTAAACTTGGTCCGAAGGACGAGCCTTTTTCTGACAAAGTTATAGAGCAAAAAAGTAAAAATTTTTCTTCTTTTGAGGAAAGTGTGCCCAACTTGAAGCCACAAGTGGCTAAAAATGTGAATCCCGGCCCTTTTAGTTCGCTTACAAGTAAACTTGGTCCGAAGGACGAGTCTTTTGCTGACAAATTAAGAGAGCAAAACACTTATATTTTTTGGGAGGAAAGTGTGCCCAACTTGAAGCCACAAGTGGCTAAAAATGTTAATCCCGACCCTTTTAGTTCGCTTACAAGTAAACTTGGTCCGAAGGACGAGCCTTTTTCTGACAAAGTTATAGAGCGAAAAAGTAAAATTTTTTCGTCTTTTGAGGAAAGTGTGCCCAACTTGAAGCCACAAGTGGCTAAAAATGTGAATCCCGGCCCTTTTAGTTCGCTTACAAGTAAACTTGGTCCGAAGGACGAGTCTTTTGCTGACAAAGTTGAGCAAAACAAGAATATTTTTTGGGAGGAAAGTGTGCCCAACTTGAAGCCACAAGTGGCTAAAAATGTAAATCCTGGCCCTTTTAGTTCGCTTACAAGTAAACTTGGTCCGAAGGACGAGTCTTTTGCTGACAAAGTTGAGCAAAACAAGTATATCTTTTGGGAGGAAAGTGTGCCCAACTTGAAGCCACAAGTGGCTAAAAATGTAAATCCCGGCCCTTTTAGTTCGCTTACAAGTAAACTTGGTCCGAAGGACGAGTCTTTTGCTGACAAAGTTGAGCAAAACAACTTTATAATTTGGGAGGCAAGTGTGCCCCACTTGAAGCCACAAGTGGCTAAAAATGTGAAGCCCGGCCCTCTTAGTTCGCTTACAATTAAACTTGGTCCGAAGGACGAGTCTTTTGCTGACAAATTTAGAGAGCAAAATAAATATATAATTTGGGAGGAAAGTGTGCCCAACTTGAAGCCACAAGTGGTTAAAAATGTTAATCCCGACACTTTTAGTTCGCTTACAAGTAAACTTGGTCCGGAGGACGAGCCTTTTACCGACAAAGTTATAGAGCAAAAAAGTAAATTGTTTTCTTCTTTTGAGGAAAGTGTGCCCAACTTGAAGCCACAAGTGGCTAAAAATGTGAATCCCGGCCCTTTTAGTTCGCTTACAAGTAAACTTGGTCCGAAGGACGAGTCTTTTGCTGACAAGGTCGAGCAAAACAAGTATATCTTTTGGGAGGAAAGTGTGCCCAACTTGAAGCCACAAGTGGCTAAAAATGTGAATCCCGGCCCTTTTAGTTCGCTTACAAGTAAACTTGGTTCGAAGGACGAGCCTTGTGCTGACAAAGTTAGAAAGCAAATAAGATATATTTTTTGGGGGGTAACTGTGCCCAACTTGAAGCCACAAGTGGCTAAAAATGTGAATCCCGGCCCTTTTAGTTCGCTTACAAGTAAACTTGGTCCGACGGACGAGCCTTTTGCTGACAAAGTTATAGAGCAAAAAAGTATTTTTTTTTCTTCTTTTGAGGAAAGTGTGCCCAACTTGAAGCCACAAGTGACTAAAAATGTGAATCCCGGCCCTTTTAGTTCGCTTACAAGTAAACTTGGTCCGAAGGACGAGTCTTTTGCTGACAAAGTTGAGCAAAACAAGTATATTTTTTGGGAGGAAAGTGTGCCCAACTTGAAGCCACAAGTGGCTAAAAATGTGAATCCCGGCCCTTTTAGTTCGCTTAGAAGTAAACTTGGTCCGAAGGACGAGTCTTTTGCTGACAAATTAAGAGAGCAAAACAAATATATTTTTCGGGAGGAGAGTGTGCCCAACTTGAAGCCACAAGTGGCTAAAAATGTGAATCACGGCCCTTTTAGTTCGCTTACAAGTGAACTTGGTCCGAAGGACGAGCCTTTTGCCAACAAAGTTAAAAAGCAAAAAACTAATATTTTTTCTTCTTTTGAAGAAAGTGTGCC
Organism: Mamestra configurata; assembly: GCA_002192655.3. NCBI lineage: Eukaryota > Metazoa > Arthropoda > Insecta > Lepidoptera > Noctuidae > Mamestra > Mamestra configurata. The sequence goes on from NDFZ01005488.1 coordinate 208,384, forward strand.
CAACTCAAAGCCACAAATGGCTAAAAATATTAATCCTGGCCCTTTTAGTTCGCTTACAAGTAAACATGGTCCGAAGGACGAGCCTTTTGCTGAGAAAGTTAGACAGCAAAAAAACAATAATTTTTGGGAGGAAAGTGTGCCCAACTTGAAGCCACAAGTGGCTAAAAATGTTAATCCCGGCCCTTTTAGTTCGCTTACAAGTAAACTTGGTCCGAAGGACGAGCCTTTTGCTGGCAAAGTTAAAAAACAAAAAACTAATATTTTTTCTTCTTTTGAGGAAAGTGTGCCCAACTCAAAGCCACAAATGGCAAAAAATGTTAATCCCGACACTTTTAGTTCGCTTACAAGTAAACTTGGTCCGGAGGACGAGCCTTTTACCGACAAAGTTATAGAGCAAAAAAGTATTTTTTTTTCTTCTTTTGAGGAAAGTGTGCCCAACTTGAAGCCACAACTGGCTAAAAATATTAATCCTGGCCCTTTTAGTTCGCTTACAAGTAAACATGGTCCGAAGGACGAGCCTTTTGCTGAGAAAGTTAGACAGCAAAAAAACAATAATTTTTGGGAGGAAAGTGTGGCCAACTTGAAGCCACAAGTGGCTAAAAATGTTAATCCCGGCCCTTTTAGTTCGCTTACAAGTAAACTTGGTCCGAAGGACGAGCCTTTTGCTGGCAAAGTTAAAAAGCAAAAAACTAATATTTTTTCTTCTTTTGAGGAAAGTGTGCCCAACTCAAAGCCACAAATGGCTAAAAATATTAATCCTGGCCCTTTTAGTTCGCTTACAAGTAAACATGGTCCGAAGGACGAGCCTTTTGCTGAGAAAGTTAGACAGCAAAAAAACAATAATTTTTGGGAGGAAAGTGTGGCCAACTTGAAGCCACAAGTGGCTAAAAATGTTAATCCCGGCCCTTTTAGTTCGCTTACAAGTAAACTTGGTCCGAAGGACGAGCCTTTTGCTGGCAAAGTTAAAAAGCAAAAAACTAATATTTTTTCTTCTTTTGAGGAAAGTGTGCCCAACTCAAAGCCACAAATGGCAAAAAATATTAATCCTGGCCCTTTTAGTTCGCTTACAAGTAAACATGGTCCGAAGGACGATCCTTTTGCTGAGAAAGTTATACAGCAAAAAAATAATAATTTTTGGGAGGAAAGTGTGGCCAACTTGAAGCCAAAAGTGGCTAAAAATGTGAATCCCAGCCCTTTTAGTTCGCTTACAAGTAAACTTGGTCCGAAGGACGAGCCTTTTGCTGACAAAGTTAGAACGCAAAAAAGTGATATGTTTTCTTCTTTTGACGAAAGTGTGCCCAACTTGAAACCACAAATGGCTAAAAATGTGAATCTCGACCCATTTAATTCGCTTAAAATGAACCAGCCTCCGAACAGCGACCCGTATGTTTTTGAAATAAATGAACCAGATGATAAGTCTATTGTTCGCCCCTTTAGGAGCGCGCAAACCTGTGTACAACCTCCGTACGAGACCACAAGGTATTTCAGCTCTATACAAACTGAAAATAAAGAGCAAGCTTTCCCATCAGGCGCGCATTTCACTCGTGGAACTGTGTCTAGGGGTCGAGGAAACTCACGCCGCCAAGGTCGCGGGTGCAACGCCACCCATGCCTCGGTTGACTTATCATCACCCACCGTTGAGCCAAGTCAGGGCCCGGTCCAGACCAGATCGCGTCGCAAACAGGTTTGTAATTGCGACGAGTTTGAACACGTTTCAAAAAAACGTAAAAAGTCAAACAAAAAAACTGTGACCAAAGCAGGTTCCGTGAAACGATGCCAAAAGAAAAAACAATAATTGCAAGAAATATATCCTATTTTATCATTTAAATTTATTTTGACAAAAGTTATTCGTATATATTTTTTATTTGTTCAGTTAAATCACAATAACCATATCAAAAGTAACAAAATAAATCTTATTCTGCTGTTTTTTTTACCGCAGTTTTGGGGTCGGTACTATAGTAAAAGTTGTTCATATTGATGAGTAGGTACAATGACCCCTTAAGAGCTATTGCGTTTTTTCTGTTTCACATTGTATAAGTATAAAAAGATGTGGATTTTTCACTAACCTAAGAATAATGTCATATTTTATACATATACTAATATCATGTAAATTTTAAATGACGGAAATCGAATCTTCCTTGCTATTTATATCTATATATATAATCCGTCGCTCGACAATTTGACAATTATTAAATTAAGATTATATAGATAAATGTTTTTCGAATTAAGATTTTGGGTGTAAAAACGCGAAGAGTGGTAAATCTTTGAGATTTGATTTAAAAAAAAAAATACACAGTAGTAAATAAAAGTATGAATAATTAATTAATTAATTAATACGTTATGAATAATTTGTAATTTAAATTTAACAATCATTACGATTTGAATTCGAAACCAGTTTCAAGCTAAAAAAGATAACAAAAAGTATTGTTAGTAATTCGTCTTTCTTCATTTTTTATTAGAATTTGTCAGGATTTACCACAGTTCGTACTTTTAAATTATTTAAGAAGTTATAAAAAAGCCTTTTTCCTACGACATGACTACCTAGTGATGTACGCTTGGGAATGTTCTCACTCCCGGGAATATTCCAAAAGTTCCCAGAAATTTCTCAAGAATTCCTAAAAGGGTTTTCGGATTTAAAACTTCAAGATGAGACTTAATTGGTGTTTTTTGCCTGTTTCGAGTTACGCCTTGTCGCATCTCAATAAACAATTTTTATCCTCATGGATGAAATCCACCATGGAGGGCGGGGTCTGTCAAACTCTTCTTTCTGCAACTTCTTTTTGCAGGGGCGCTGGAGTGCTTCTGCATTTCATACGATCCCCTGGCTAGGTATTGGCTTGCTTGATTGCATGAGGACCCCGAGACTCTCTGCGGCCGCAATATGGCTGCAATTCCTCCAGAGGTGCGCGTGGAATGGGCCCTCGGGCCTTCTACAGTTCAGGCGACAGACTCCCTGCACAATCAACCCTGCCCCGTGACCTCTTAACCGGGCGCCACGCTGTTAAAATGTATAATGCAAAATTTTGTCGACGAAAATTTCTTCATCCTGTTCACTTTGCATGTTGTGTTCGCTAGAAACGAAAAAAAATCACGAAAATTATAATTTTACTTTTCTATGAGTCTCAGGACTGAAATTCTTATGTATTCATAAATGCAAATTAATACGAATCAAGTCATAGGATAAATTATATCTGAGTACTTATTCAAAATTCTCATTTTGGAAAAGTTTCCTACCAGCTTTGGGAATGTCCCTGGGAACTGTACATCACTACAACATGGCTAGGCTGGGTTTTTTATCAAAATAACCTATGGTCTGTTTCACAACACCCATTAATTCCGGTTTTTACCGTGTAAATAATTTCTAACCGAATACGTTTCACTGTAAATTTTTGGGGTTATACTAGTGTCCGCCGGTTTTGTGAAACAGGCCGTAAATGTCCTGTGATGGCAACGTTGTGATATCGCCCTTATTTTGGCAAATTAACTTTGGAGACTGAAAGTAGTCGGCGAGAAAGGTAAGATATCTGAGAGGGCAAATATTTCCACATGGTGGGTGCCCGGGCATAGCCGCTACTAAGTAATTTTTCTTGTTGCCAAATTAAAACAAGTAAAAATTAAAAGGACCACAAAACGTTGTTCCGGGTAATTCAGGCTTTAACTTTCTTAAAATAATGAAAAATATGTGAGCAAAATAATGTTCATCACTTAAAAAAAAAATACATTACACGCTCGTTCACTAAATCACTAAATAAATTCAATGGGTTATTTTAAGCAAGTAGTGTTGGGTTGCGCAATTTAAAATAAGACAATATATGACTATGTAATGTATCACTTATAATTGATTCTAATAATTAATTTTAATAGACAGTAGCAGGGCCTCGATAATCCGAAAACCCAGAATTTACACCCTGTTCGGATTCATGACGCGTTCGGATCAAAAAACAGATTTTATAATTGAATTGTTTAATGACAAATAAAATGTTTTATCCCTCAATTTACGTGCGATACTCTTTGAGACGGTGGCTTGCGCGAGCGGGAGGGGGTCGTTCGTATTATAGAGGCGTTCGTATTACAGAGGCGTTCGTATTACAGAGGCGTTCGTATTACAGAGGCGTTCGTATCGTCGGGGCTCGGATTATCGAAGCCCTACTGATTATTGTTTTAGGCTTAAAATAGTTATAATTGTAGTAATGTGTAACATAGTTGTAAGTATTTATTGTAACACCTGTCAATATCTATAGCCTCTTGTTTCACATAATAAAAATTCATATAAAACTTAACGGTAATTGAAAAAAAATATTCTTGTCAAAATACATGTTATACAGTCAGTCGTAGTATATGAAACAAAAAAATACATGTATGTTATGTGTCTTTGAAAGATTGTTTAGTGTTACTATATGTGATGGTGTGTCGCTTTTAATAAAGTAGATGCCCGCAACAGGGAAAAATTAGGCATTCGATGTTTTTGAATGTTTATTATTATATAGAGGAAGCGAGACAGTAAAATGCGTCGAATTATTAGTAGTTCGTGTATCGATGTTCTCAGTACAGGAAGTAATCGTTTTGCCACTAAGACTATTCTTAACCATTTATGACTATCGGAAATGTAGTGTTTAGTATTAATATCACATAAAAATTAAATAAAGTTCATCTCTAAAGTTGAGTGTTATCTTTAATTAATAACAAAACCTATAGATTTTATTTCTCACTTTTTCCTCCAACACTGCGGTTTTTAAACCTAGTGTAGACGATTTTAATGCTCTTTGTAGCATGACTAATTGCATTTTTGTAAGATTAATCGGAACTTGGCTTGGTGCACTACCGCGCGCCTAGATCAATCAATTTATTAATAATAACTAGCTGACCCGCACAACTTCGTCTGCGTCAAATTTTTCATGAGTGCTCCGCTCTTATTGGTCTTAGCGTGACATTTTAATTCGAACCAGTGGTTCCTGAGATTAGCGCGTTCAAGCAAACAAACAAACTCTTCAGCTTATAATATTAGTAAAGGTAGTATAGTATAGATTAGGCAACCTTCCGGATGCATCATCATACCAGCCCCCTAGTCCAATTCTTTCGATAATTTAGCCTATATGATTATTAACTGTACGACTAAGGGATAGCAAAAAGAATGCTCCGTCTTGAAAGATACCTATTGGACTCAATCAGCCATGCTTAAAGCAGAAAACAGCTGGATTTAAACCTCTCGCAAGCTGTGCCATAATGGTTTGACGACACCGTTGGCGCCACTGATATAATAAACAAGGAGATATGTTTTTTTTTTTGACGGTGACCACTCGGAGTGCAGCATACTAAGGCTGGTTACTGTTTAACCGGACTATCCGGTGGTGGCCTCAAATGAATTTAAAGCCCCCAGCCAGGGCTTACAAACTAGCTAATTATCATAAATGACCGCTCGCTAGGGCATCCCCTGCGGGATACGGACCTCGGCTTAGCGGAGTCATTTCGGGAGGACAGCAAGGGACAGGCTGGGTCATATCATTATTAATTAGGGGATTTAAAACTACTGGCTCAGCGACGCGGGCTGGCTCGGTAATCAAAGGTCGGAGAGGGTTATTACTGGGACGTCGCGACGGGCCCCGGCGGCGGTGCCGGAAAACAGAACGCGGTCTGTTTCTGTGTTTTTTAAGAGCGCTGGATTCCCTACGGCTCTCTTGAATCTGGGTGATGGCGTCGTCGGGTTCGACGAGGGTATGCCGCGGACGGCGAATCCTACTAATCTGTGAGGGAGTGTATCGGGTAACCGATGCGATAAGGGGATTTTGGTGTTTTGA
>NDFZ01005488.1:216264-231961 GCA_002192655.3 Mamestra configurata
CAATTCCCTGAAAAGGAAATCAGAGAGTTCACTAATACTTATCAGGCTAATTTTAATTTTGATAGATTAAAAAATGAATTGCGCTGTATTTATAAATCGCCTGAATTTGCGAATATACAGTATCATACATATATAGTATCATTCAAAATTTAAATAAAAATAATTTAGATAAAGTTTTTTCTGAGGTTTTACGGTTGGCGAAGTTTATAGTTACTATCCCAGCGAGCAGCGCATCGGCAGAACGTTCATTTTCATCCTTAAAACGTATCCACACCTATTTAAGAAACACACAGAGTCAGCAACGACTCACAAATCTATCTTTAATTTCTATCGAAAAAGAATTAATGGTCGAACTATGACGCAAGCCTACTTTTTATGATCAGGTCTTGAAATCATATTTGAAAAAAGATAGGCGCGTGGATTTAATTTATAAATGAGTTAGTTTAATTTAACTTTTTCACTGCTGTAAAACCCGTAGTTAACTTATTATATATATTTATATATCAGCGAATCACATGAATGAGGGCCCTTAAAGGCCACATCGGATATCTTGCAAGTGACGTGTTCTAACTATCACCCACTTGGATAAGATATTTGGGGTGGCCGAATCTTTCATAATTTGCATCGTCAGAATATCGTGATTTGAACTTTGAAGAATCTGGTGAGTTTTTTTTTTTGTTATCTGTCCGTTTGCGTACCCTTTCTTGAGACCCACCGCACGCCACTGACGGTGGAGGTTTACAGAATCGTACTGCTAGCAGCGATTAGAGGTGCGATGCGACTGTGTGACACTATTAATGTGAATAGGTGAATATTAACGTAAATGTTACAATTTCAATCGTTGTGTGTCCGGTCGCGTCGCTATCGAATGGATAGCGACGCGACCGGACACAACGATATATCTCCATGTAGGAGTAGGTTCAAACTTGGCACCCCAGGTTTTTCATACATAATTAAAATTACGTAGGTAATAGGTTTGTATATTCATTTTATTAATGAAACAAAAAGAAATAGGAAGAAACATGAAATCGATTTAAAAAAAAATCCGATCAAGTGCGAGTCGGACTCTCACACGGAGGGTTCCATACCATAAACTGATTTAAAAAAAATTATTAACCTAATTTGAGGTTGGTGGCAATTCAGCTAGTCCTCTAAATTGTATGAGCGCCCATACAACTCGGAGGACTATATTAATTGGCGTCAACTATGTATGTATGGGGACACCCTTTAATTTTCAATTTTTTTGTTGATGAAATTTTACCTTTATCTGTGCCGTAAGACCTTGCTTTTTGCCAAGTTTCGTGATTCTAGGTCAACGAGAACTACCATATATGTTTTCGACCCAAAACCTATAGGGTACTTCCGGTTGACATAGAATTGACAATTTTGGTTCTTACAAGTTTTCGCGAAAATCTAAATTTGCCCATATCTTTTTATTGTGTTGACTCAGGACCTTGATTTTTACACATACACCCAATAGGGACTATAGACCTCAGTATCTGGTACAAATTTCAACTTGCTAGGTCCACCCGTTCCTGAGAAAGGGTAGAAAAGAAATCGGTGGTGACACACGGAGAGTCAGACAGGCGGACAAGAGAGTGATCTTATAAGGGTTCCTTTTTTACATTTTGAGGTACGGCACCCTAATAGCAATAATTACTTTTATGAAATGCATTACCTATTGAATCGTACGAATGAAGTTTTGTCCCTGCGAATCAAAAACGTTTATTTAACCCTATAGACAAGTCCTAGCTAGATTTAGGTCACCAGGTTAGGTTAGCGCGGGGGGATGAAAATCTTCGGTTCTCGAATATTCGCAATGTGCAGGAAGGTTGTGTCGCATTGTCTGTCATGTCGAGCCTATTGGCCTGAAGTGTAAATACCAGATGGTATTTGGCGACGTGACAACAGGGGCGCAGAACAAGCATGTGCATGATTTAATCAATACTTATAAATTTGTAATATATGTCGGAAAGAAATGGTTGTGCCTTTGTGGCAATCGATAAACTGAAGAGCGGTGGGGTGTTCGGTGGGAAGGGGGGTAGTTTATTATAGACACGTTAACTTTGCCACAACTCCCTTCTATGTAATATTTCCAAAAGACCAGGTCCTTTGAGCTAAGCCTTAAAAAAAAAAAACGTAAAATTAAGGTGCGATTCGAGTCAAAGAAATGAGAGGTTCTCAATTCGAATGTTTTTTATTTTTTTTTGTACATATGCGATCATTCCGTCAATTATGAATGGAGGACTCCCGAGGTGGTCCCATTGGCACCAAGTCGGAATCTGATGACGGGATCCCAGGGAAATCGAGGGCAACCCTACAATTTTTAAAGGCACATACAATGTTTTTCATATTATTTGTAACGCAATTCAGATGATTGTGCCTGGTACACAACATCTCATTTTACTGAGCTGATGATGGAAGGTATAAATCAGGATCTGATGCTGGGATCCCAGGAAAAATTTTGGAAGTGAAAACTTCTTAAGTGGCGCACGTGTGCACTTTTTGGGAAGGGTAAAAAAAATTAAACTCGCGTCAGGACACGTGACCTGATCGAAAATTTGTAAGACGGAGGGAAAGTTCTGAAGTATTAAATTTTTAATGTAATATAAATTGTCATGTTTGTGAACGATAGCGCAATAAATGAATATTGTTTTTTACCACATAAATGATTTTCGAAATTATTCTCTAACCATTAAACTATCAAAAATGCACAACGTTAATGTGCAACCCGTTGTTTTTTTGTTCGGCGATATTTTCGCCAATTGTCAACCGATTTGGATAATCTTTTTTTTGTTTGGAAGAATATTTTTCTAAACTGGTACCATTTCAATTAGGTGAAGATCTGATGAAGATCTTCGGAGGTAGGCAAGGGATCTCCAGATGCAAAGAAGTCAATCTGAATTAACATGTTATTGTGGGTTATTTATTAGGGCATAACTTTATTGTTTATTAACCGATCTTGATGATTCTTTTTGCGTTGGGTTTAGTTATAGTTATATTGCATTTGCATTGGACAGTGAACTTCAAATATAAACCAGTGACCTCCTCGACTTAAAATCTATCAAATCTAGTACCAAAGCAAAGTAGATATTTAACTATGTGCTGGTCTGGAGTTGGACTGAAAAGGCACACAAAGTAAAAACTTTTTACAAAAAAAAAAACCGACATCCAAATAAAAAACATTTACAAAGCATAAAATAACTTTTATTTCGGAAGTCGGTGTCAAAAAACGAAGAAACGACCAAAAACACCGACTGCCGAAATTTAAGTTATTTTTTTGTGATGTGATATGAAATGTTTTTAAACAGAATTTTGATATGATTACAGAAAATTAATATCAATCCCTCCGCGTAGCCCTTACCCCACTATGCATGTTAATACAAATCTTTATTTCTGTTGTTAAGGACAACATCCGTCGGCAGTTACTAGTAACTCCATCTGTCGGAAAGTCAGTAATTTCAGCCCGCGCGCTGTAATAACGTAGTATTCATATAATATGCGTGGGTGCAGTGTGTGGGTGAGAGCAAAGCGGGCGAGGGTGCGCAGTTATAACCTGACCCCCCTCACTCTGTATTGATCCAGTACTCATATACAAAAGCTAGATAGACCTTTGTAGAGAGCGTGGGTGTTACTGCGGATGTGCGCTGATGCATTGCGCAGTTACGACAAAAGCGTTCAGGGACTAAGGGCGGGGCAGTTATTCGAAAACATCTCACGTTATTGATCTAGTATTCATATAGCAAGCTAGATAATTATGTAGTAAGCTATCGCGCGGCGGAAAACACCCATTGCGCAAGTACTGAGCCGCAACAATTCTGCAACGCCCCCAAGCACCCACGCCGCAGCCCGGTTATCCGCAATCGCATGAGGTGTGCCGATGCGCCCGGTTGTGCATCACACAATAACGCGGGTCCTGTGTCGGTGGGTTGACTTAACAAACAGCATGTGCTACGGGCGCACTGGTCGAGAAAAGATTGCAAATTGAGCAGGTTAGTGCTTTTGATTAATTGTTCTTGTTATATTTTCGCATCGGTGCCGGTTGACATAGTATCCAGTTCTAGGGACAGAAATGTATAAGGATCAAGAAGGGGAAGGGGGAGGGGGAGATCTGCTACACTTGTATGTCTTATTTAATTATTTATATGTCTTATGCATTCCGTTAGATGCCCCTGACGCGGGTTTTCTTAATATTATTATGTGTAGTGTATACAAATGTGTATGAATTGTGAAATAGTGTGGTGAACAGAAGAAATGTGATATTATGAAGTTTCTTGTTGTTATAATATAATGTGGTGCGATGTTATTTTATTAATAGTAAGTGTTGTACCCAGAAGTGATATTTATGTCGTGTAAAGTATTTAACGTTACACTCGTGTGTTATTTATGATCTAATGTGAAGTGATGTGATGTGATATGATATAATAAAATATAATGCGGTGATGTTAAATAAGGTATAATTTTTGCTATAAATGTTTGTTGTACTTCTCATTTTGTAACATTTATGACAACCTGGCACTTTTTTTAATAAATATTACATACCAAAACATTGGTAAGTACCTATTCAATTTAATAAGTTATTGTTTCTATTCAATAAGGTTTAACAATAACTTGCGTTTCTGAGTTAACCACCGTTTATAAATTTAAGCGACACGTTAAAATAAAACTGTAATTCAAACTAATACTTCGCCTCCCTCATATCCCGCTGTATTGATCTAGTGTTTATACAAAAGCTAAGTAGGTCGGACATGCGTGGATGCAGTGCGCAGTTGGGGCAAATGCGGGCAGGGTGCAGGGGCGGGGGCACTCTAAAGCAGAGGTTCCTAAACTTTAAAGATAACGGAACACCAACCAATTAACTTTTATTTTATGGAACCCCATATCAAATGATCACAAATCAACACTGAAATTTTACAAGAACTTTTTTTTTTTAAGAAATTTGTAATATAATTGAAACATTATTTTTAACTTAAAGTTTTAATGTGAAGAATGAAATTGTTTCACTGTTTTATAATTTATTTTTTATAATATTTTGACAACTCACACATGGTCATCCGATCCCAAACTAGACAGAGCCTGTGCTATGGCAACCAAACAACTGATAAACATAATTATATATTTCCAAATACATACATACTACTTATAGACAAATTACACCCAGACACAGGACAAATAATCATGCTCATCACACAAAGATTTGTCCTGGATGGGAATCGAACCCACGACCTCCGGTTTAGCAGTCAGGGTCACTAACCACTCGACCAACAGGCCAGTCATTTAATTGTTTTATAGTTCGATATTATGTCCGAAAATTGTATGCGTAGGTATATCTGGGGTAGCAACCGATCTTGACCTGTACTTGTTTTTTGTATAGCGTAGGCTGAAAAGCCTGCTTCACACCGATACGTTGTGACGAGTGGGAGCAATATTAAGATAGCCTTTTTGGCTATTTCAGGGTATTAACTCCTAATACCAACCCAAAAAATTCAAAGATACAGATTCAAATGTGTGTTTTAATGTGGAAGAACTTTGAAGGTCTATGAATGCTTCATAATCCAGTACGGTCAGCACCACTGGTTGTCTTTTTATAATGAATTAATTTTGGACCCACTCAATATCAATATAATTTTCAAGAAAGTAATCGGACATAGATTTCAGGTATTTACCAAATGTTCAGTTAAAATAGTTTTCATTTTATTTGAAAATTACAACGCCTTTTCTTGTTGACACTTATAAATGCCGTAAGATTGTAAAATATCGCGTGAAACTGTGAAATATTTTCTTTTCTACGGAACCCCTAGGTTCCTCGGAACCCACTTTGGGAATCCCTGTTCTAGAGCATCGCACTGCGCAGGTACAACTTCACCACCGCCCGTTGTATTGATCTAGTATTCGTATAAGAATCTAGATATGTAGAGAGGCGTGGGTGCTGCGGGGTGGGGTGAGCGGGGGGATGCTGTTACTTTAACTCCCACTGCGCAAGTACTGAGACGCACAATACTGCAACGCCCCCCAACACCCACGCGGCAGCCTCGGTTAGCCGCAATCGCATGAGGTGTGCCGATGCGCCCGGATGTGCATCACACAATAACGCGGGTCCTGTGTCGGTGGGTTGACTTAACAAACAGCATGTGCTACGGGCGCACTGGTCGAGAAAAGATTGCAAATTGAGCAGGTTAGTGCTTTTGATTCATTGTTATATTTTTGTACCGGTGCCGGTTGACAAAGTATCCAGTTGTAGGAACAGAAATGTACAAGGATCAAGGAAGGGAAGGGGGGGGGCGGACGATCTGCTACACTTGTATGTCTTATGCATTCCGTTAGATGATGACCTTTGTCGCGGGTTATCTTATTATTATGTGTAGGAAATACAAATGGGGATGAATTTGTGATACCTATAGTGATGCAAATAAAAGAGATACGATGATATACTTAAGTTTATGACACGTCGTCGTATATCATCACCCCGGCTCACTCGGGCATCACCACATACAATACATATCAAAACATTTTATTCCATTTAAAAAGTTACTGTTTCTTTCCAATCAGCAAGTTATCTCTTTCGCTTCTGAGTTGACCACCATTTTTAAATTTAAGCGACACTCGTTAAAAAAAAACTGTAATTCAAATTAATACTTCGTCTCCCTTTATCGCGCTGTATTGATCTAGGGTTCATACGAAAGCAAAGTACCTAGGTCGGACATGCGTGGATGCAGTGCGCAGTTGGGGCAAATGCGGGCAGGGTGCAGGGGCGGAGGCATTCTAGAGCGTCGCACTGCGCAGGTACAACTTCACCACCGCGCGTTGTATTGATCTAGTATTCGTATAAAAATCTAGATATGTAGAGAGGCGTGGGTGCTGCGGGGTGGGGTGTACGGGGGGATGCTGTTATTTTAACTCCCACTGCGCATGTACTGAGACGCACAATACTGCAACGCCCCCCAACACCCACGCTGCAGCCTCGGTTAGCCGCAATCGCATGAGGTGTGCCGATGCGCCCGGATGTGCATCACACAATAACGCGGGTCCTGTGTCGGTGGGTTGACTTAACAAACAGCATGTGCTACGGGCGCACTGGTCGAGAAAAGATTGCAAATTGAGCAGGTTAGTGCTTTTGATTAATTGTTCTTGTTATATTTTTGTATCGGTGCCGCCGGTTGACATAGTATCCAGTTCTAGGGACAGAAATGTATAAGGATCAAGAAACGGAAGGGGGGCAGATCTCCTTCACTTGTATGTCTTATGCATTCCGTTAGATGATGACCTTTGTCGCGGATTTTCTTATTATTATGTGTTTCTGTCATTCAATCATTCATTGGGATAAGATAAACTGATACAACCCATATTGATGACTTTAATTAGTATATGTCAGTGGGCGTATTTGTTACGGTCGCTTATCGTATTTTAATCTACATACAACCTGACACTGACCTGCAAAATGCAAAAAAACGTTTGAAAATTGGAATTTCGCGCGCTACCCTGGCAGTTTCACTTTAACCATGGAGGTTTGCGGGACTTTACACCCTGTTCCGCATACCTCTAGGGTGTCTTCATACAATTGATACAAAATAATGCGGTGAAATGATATGATATAGCATAATAAGGTGATATGATGATTAGATGGTACCACATAAACTGCTGTTTGTTGTCAGTGTAGGTAGGTGCTGAAGTGTGTGATTTTTTGATTGGCACATAGTAATAAATATTATAAACCATGATTTTTTAATTAACTTTATACGTTATTGTACAGTCAACAAAGCTATTTGGTATGCAGGTAGCTTGCAACTACTTCTAAACAATGGCGTGGGTGTGCTGAGTAGACATTTATTGTACACCACACTCCTAAGTATGTCATAAGCTTAAAAAGTTATAATGCACACATTACAAATTAATAATGGCAGTGCAGTGGAAAAATTAATAGTTTCGCCAGTAAACCAAATAACTTTGTTGACATTGGGAAATGATTTATTTATTAGCTTTTTCCGTGGCTTTAATCGCCTTAATATAGATTACCTTAACGCCTTAATATAGATTAGAATTATAACTGTCTCCAAGATCCCGTCTAAGTCTTTATATTCATCAAAATAGGCTACGAACTCACTTTCGCATTAATAATTATAATATTACTTGTTATTAAGGTTTAGCAAGAGCTTCTGTATACAGCGCTGCTTAGGTATATTGCTATATACCTAAGCAACCTGTATACAGAAGCTGTGACAATCATAAAATCACACACTTCATCACCTACCTACATTGATGACACAAAGCAGTTAATATGGTACCATCTAATATCATATCACCGTATTATATTATATCATTATTTCACCCCACTATTTTGTATCACTTATTATGACGGCACTTTAGAGGTATGCGGATGTGTATCCGCATGCATTTAGAAATCCGCATCCGCATAAATCAATGTGAATGCTTTGCGGATGCGGATGTCATGACGCGATAAAAAATGGGGGAGCAGAGCAGCGCATGTTGCCGTTTGCTACTTTCGTTCGCTAACTCGCGACAAACTTCAACAAGTGTTGGTTTTGTTCGATCTACTTAATTCCTATTAAAAATTAAAAACTAAAAATACAAATAAAAACAACAATTGCGTATATAATAAAATAAAACATACCTTTTCATTAAATTCTGTGCTCTAAAAATAGTTGACCAGCATTCATAAAATTAAGCGACAACACAAAAAAATTAAGGCTGTCGATAAAAGTTTGCACACCTTTGCACATCTGTCAAAGTCAAAACTTTGCACACCTGTCAAGGATCGATGACAATGCAAGAATTCAATTAAAATACCCGATTATCCTAATTAGATTTGCCAGGATCAATTAATTACAATTAAAAAATATACTATCAAAGCAAAACATTATCCATAAATAGGTACACACTTTTTTATTGTTCACAAAAACACACATATTATTTTTAACTAACGTTTAACAAAAAAAAAAATAGCTTAAGTAAAGAAACTAAAATAAACCCAACTAAAAAACAGAAAATAAAATTTTCACTCTTCTTAATCAAATTTATTATTTGATTAAGAAGAGTGTAAAAAAGAAATGAATGTACATTATTGTAAAAAAGCTTGGGTTGCATAGTGTCAATAGTTACCTATAAACATTTTATTGACAGATAATGAGTAGTAGAATCATCACTTTAATAATATCTTAAAAAGCACTTTAAATGCACCCCACGCTTTTTAACATTTAGACAGGGAATTAAATTTTGAGCAGGTTCGTAATTTCGATATATATTGATTTCGCCCCGTCCCTAACCGCTGTTTATTGTACTAGTGTTAGAATGAAACTAGGTCGGTAGGATACCTGTGATTACAATGCGCGTATTGCCCTTTTTATTTTGCTACGGGCACATTGTTAGACAAAAGATTAAACTTTGACTAGTAATCCGTTATTCTAAATGTCGTAGTGTGACTTTTCTCAGTCCTTTTGGCCTTTCTGTTTACAAGCACAAAAGCTGTTTTAAGTGATTCGAATTGAGAATGCGTAAAAAAACATGATACAGTTTTTGTTATTGTCTCAATGGCTAATGCCTCGACATTCCCCCACCCCCAACGCTCTGTATTGATCCAGTGTTGATAGAAAAGCTAGATAGGGGGTGGGTCTGCGGGGGCGGTTGCAGACGTTCTGTACTCCCATTGCGCATGTTCAAAGCCGCACCCTATACTGCAACCCCGCCCGCACCCTGCGTCGCATTCCCGCTCGCACCCTGCGTCGCATCCCCGCTCGCACCCTGCGCCGCATCCCGTGTTCACTGAAGTCTTGTCAGGTGCGCCAATGCGCTCGGACGCGCATTCTTAACTTACGCGCGTACCCATTGCTTGGATCAGACTTACAAGTGCTTCGGGTGCATTGCTAGACAAAGGATTGAATCTTGAGCAGGTTGGTAGATGTTTTTTTGATAGGTCTTGCTACACGTTGTATCAGTGCGGTTTTATTGATTTAATTTAACTTAACACAGACGTAGTATCCGGAAACCACAGGATTACGAATAGGTACAGTCAGCGACAATATACGATGAGCAAGTACAAAGAATCAAAAGTCGTTAACAATAGCCGCTGAACAGCTTTAGTTACAAAATGCTATAAACAGATCAATGTTACAAAGTTCGATAAAATTTTCTTAAACTGATATTCTAGTTCTATTTCACCGGCTCTGTTTTGTTACTCCCGACATGGTGCATTTAGGACGTTTTAAATATTATTGAAATTATGTCAATATGGGCATAGAGTCGTGCAATTTTGATCTTTGTGTAACGCAGTAGATCATTAACAATTAATAAAACATTGTTTTGAAAAAGCAGGAATTCTGTTTTGAATTTGGTATTAACTATCGTCCAGAATTATTTCTAATAGGAAGAAGAACAGAAAGAAAATATTTCGAAAACATATACTTACGAACTTTTCGAGTGTAGAAGTTTATTTTTAAATGGTACGAAAAATGACACATAATCGAATTTTGTAACATTGATTAGTTAACTGCATTTTGTTGCCAAACCTATTCAGTAACTTTTGTTGTTTTAAAGTGTTGACGAATTTTGGAACTTTTCGATGCTCATGGCATTTTGTCGCTAACTGTACCATAAAGGTATGATTTGCCTGTTGACATACTATCTAGTTCTAGGGACAGAAATGTATAAGAATCAAGGAAGGGAAGGGGTGGGGGGCGGAAGATCTGCTACACTTGTATGTCTTTGCATTCCGTTAGATGATGACCTTTGTCGCGGGTTATCTTATTATTATGTGTAGTGAATACAAATTTTAATGTGGATGAATTGTGATATAGTGTTGCAAATAAAAGATATATGATGATATACTTAAGTTTATGACACGTCGTCGTATGTCATCACCCCGGCTTACTGGGGCATGATCACCCAGTCTCACATTGGCATCACCACATACATATCAAAACATTTTATTCCATTTAAAAAGTCACTGTTTCTTTGCAATTAGCAAGTTATCTCTTTTGTTTCTGAGTTGACCACCATTTTTAAATTTAAGCGACACGTTACAAAAAAACTGTAATTCAAAGTAATACTTCGGCTCTCTCATATCGCGCTGTATTGATCTAGTGTTTATACAAAAGCTAAGTAGGTCGGACATGCGTGGATGCAGTGCGCAGTTGGGGCAAATGCGGGCAGGGTGCAGGGGCGGGGGCTTTCTAGAACGTCGTTCTGCGCAGGTACAACTTTAGCACCGCCCGTTGTATTGATCTAGTATTCGTATAAGAATCTAGATATGTAGAGAGGCGTGGGTGCTGCGGGGTGGGGTGTGTTATTTTAACACCCACGCCGTAGCCCCGGTTAGCCGCAATCGCATGAGGTGTGCCGATGCGCCCGGACGTGCATTACACAATAACGCGGGTCCTGTGTCGGTGGGTAGACTTAACAAACAGCATGTGCTACGGGCGCACTGGTCGAGAAAAGATTGCAAATTGAGCAGGTTAGTGCTTTTGATGCATTGTTCTTGTCATATTTTTGAATCGGTGCCGGTTGACATAGTATCTAGTTCTAGGGACAGAAATGTATAAGGATCAAGAATGGAAAGGGGAGGGAGATCTCTTTACTTGTATGTCTTATGCATTCCTTTGTCGCGGGTTTTCTTATTATTATGTGTTTGTGTATTACTGCATCTATTCCACTGTCATTCAATGGGATAAGATAAACCGATACAACCCGTATTGATATGACTTTAATTATTATATGTAAGTGAAGGCGTATTTGTTACGGTCGCCAATCATATTTTAAACAACATACAACCTGACACTGACCTGCAAAATGCAAAAAAACGTTTGAAAATTTAAATTTCGCGCGCTACCCTGGCAGTTTCACTTTAACCATGGAGGTTTGCGGGACTTTACACCCTGTTCCGCATACCTCTAGGGTGTCTTCATAAAATTGATACAAAATAATGCGGTAAAATGACATGATATAGCATAATAAGGTGATATGATGATTAGATGGTACCACATAAACTGCTGTTTGTTGTCAGTGTAGGTAGGTGCTGAAGTGTGTGATTTTTTGACTGGCACATAGTAATAAATATTATAAACCATGATTTTTTATTTAACTTTAATACGTTATTGTACAGTCAACAAAGCTATTTGGTATGCAGGTAGCTTGCAACTACTTCTTAACAATGGCGTGGGTGTGCTGAGTAGACATTTATTGTACACCACACTCCTAAGTATGACATAAGCTTAAAAAGTTATAATGCACACATTATAAATAAATAATGGCAGTGCAGTGGAAAAATTAATAGTTTCGCCAGTAAACCAAATAACTTTGTTGACATTGGGAAATGATTTATTTATTAGCTTTTTCCGTGGCTTTAATCGCCTTAATATAGATTACCTTAACGCCTTAATATAGATTAGAATTATAACTGTCTCCAAGATCCCGTCTAAGTCTTTATATTCATCAAAATAGACAATGAACTCACTTTCGCATTAATAATATAATATTACTTGTTATTAAGGTTTAGCAATAGCTTCTGTATACAGCGCTGCTTCATCATCGCTGCTGATCACACACTTCATCACCTACCTACATTGATAACAAAAAGCAGTTTATGTGGAACCATCTGAGATCATATCACCGTATTATATTATATCATATTATTTCACCCCACTATTTTGTATTACTTCTATGACGGAACTTTAGAGGTTGTTGAGAATATTCGCCTCCACATCCGCAATCATTTAGAAATCCGCATCCGCATAAATCAATGTGAATGCTTTGCGGATGCGGATGTCATGACGCGATAAAAAATGGGGAAGCAGAGCAGCGCATGTTGCCGTTTGCTACTTTCGTTCGCTAACTCACGACAAACTTCAACAAGTGTTGGTTTTGTTCGATCTACTTAATTCCTATTAAAAATTAAAAACTAAAACTACGAATAAAACAAAAAAAAAAAAAATTCGCGTATATAATAAAATAAAACATACTTTTTTATTAAATTCTTTGCTCGAAAAATAGTTAACCAGCATTCATAAAATTAAGCGACAACACAAAAAAATTAAGTCTGTGGTTAAAAGTAATACACTTCTGGACACATCTATTGGCCCTTCTGTATTTTCAGTTTCGTTTGGTCCTAGCTAAAATTTTATATTAGGTCGAGCAAAAAGTTTTTATGCAGTTTTGAACCTGGCACATTCACAATTTCATTCAATAGTCTTTTTTTGAATTTCGAACACAGAATTTAAAGAAACAAAAGACAATTTGGAGCCTGTTTGTTGATATCAAACAATCGAATACTAAGAAAACTTGGTTTTATTGGTTTACTTGGATTTAATTCTTGAAAAAGTGATTGATATCTTTGGTTTTGCAACAAACATTACTTATTCTTAACATTAAGGTGAGGTTCTATCAATAATCTATGGATACTTCACCTGAAGTCGCCGCCCAAGCTGTGGCACTTATTCAGGCCGGACACAGCCAAAGAAACGTGAGTGCTCAACTTAATTTAAGTCGATCTGCGGTCCGAAATGTTTATCGGAGGTACCTAGAGACTGGCGGCTTTGTTCGTCGCCAAGGAAGGCCACGATCTCGGGTCACAACTGAAAGGCAGGATCGATTCATCGTGACGACCAGCTTGAGAAATCGTCACCTTACCTCCATTGAGATACAAAACCAACTTCGCGACTTCCACGGAGTATCTGTGAGCGCTCGAACTGTTCGGAGAAGGTTAAAAGAACGCGATATGGTACCACACAAGCCAGCTAATGGGCCCAAACTAACGCGAGCCCACCGAACAGCGCGCCTTCATTTCGCACGCAGTCATTTAAATTGGACACAGCAAGATTGGAGCCGTGTACTCTTTTCTGATGAGTCTAAAATTGTGTTACATGGCAATGATGGAAGGAAGAAGGTCTACCGACGTAAGGGAGAGCGTTTCGCACAATGCTGCTTTGAAGAGAGGGTTGCTTATGGCGGTGGCTCATGGACTGTCTGGGGCGGTATATCCGCGAGCGGCAAAACTCAACTTGAGGTTGTTACAGGACCACGGCTGCCAACATTAAATGCTGAAAGGTACATTCGTGAGTGCTTAGAACCTCACGTGATACCATACGCGGACTATGTGGGCCCAAATTTCCTTTTTATGCATGATAATGCAAGAGCCCATGCGGCCGGCATCGTCAGGGAATATCTTCGGGATGTGAACATCACAGTTATGGACTGGCCAGCCAGAAGCCCAGACATGAACCCCATTGAGCACATGTGGGACGAGCTAAAAAGACGTGTTAGGGCTCGTCAGCCAGTTGCCCAGACGATGCAGGAGTTGAAAACTGCCATAGAAGAGGAATGGGAGATGATCCCTCAAAATTGCATAGAGCGGTTGATAAACTCTATGCCTAATCGTATGAGAGCTGTGGTAGATGCCCATGGAGGCAACACGCGTTATTAAATTAAACCTTTATTTGATAAAACATGTTTTTTATTCAAAAATCAATTGCCTTTAACAAGGCGCATATCCGACTTGTTAGGCGTAGCTCCATGTCGTATGGTAGTCTGAATTCAAATTTAAAACAATACGATCGAAAAAGATGGTAAAATGTATCAGGTTTAAAACTGCATCAACAGTTTTTGTTCAATCTAGCAATCATTTTTCGGTAGGGGCCATCGAAACCTAAACTCTAAGGTGGGCCAATAGATGTGTCCAGAAGTTTAATTTGCCTTCCCTATTGCGCGCTGTATCGATCTAGTCTTATTCATAAAAATCTCTTAAAATTGGTTTCTAACGTTAATTGATTAAAATGCTCATTTGCACTTATAAACGTATTATAAATAAAGTTCTTTATTCATAACCTTTCAAAAAACCATTTATAGCTTAGTTAAAATTAATACGAAAACCAATACCAACTCCAAAAAACTGGCAGCAAAGCAAATTTGCAAAGCATGCATCTTTGTGGATAAGTCTTCTTCGCCCCACTGTGCACTGGCAACTCTGCCTTCAGTTTTATTTGGGTAATTTTAACGCAAGCATAATATTGGGATTGGTGGTGGCCACATGGTGGCCCGCCATCACAGAAAGACACTGAAAATAATGATGATAGGTATAGCTTCTTGGCTACCAAACGAATTTGTGGGATCCATGTCGGAATATCCAGATCCCTTCAAAATGAGCTGAATAATGCTGATACACCTATATATATAGGTGAACGGGCGTCGTCAATGGCCACTGGTTTATTTCGTGCTTAGGTATTCTTGTTTTTTATTGTACACACAAAAACAAACAATTTGAAACATGAGAGGACAGTGTACAATGGCGACTATAGCTTGCAAAGCTTGCCTGATCTGTCTGTGTTATTTTTCACCAAAAGGAGTTTTTATAACCTTTTTTTTTTTTAAATCAACACTTACGCATTTTGAATAATGTCAAAATCCCTGAAACGTCATCAACAATCAGCTGAATACGAGGTTTATAGTAGGGTCCATCCTTCTATAACTCTCTTCTCTTATTGAATACCTAAAGACCGTTTTAATGCTATTGGACGTTTTTAAATAATGTTTTTTAAGATTTTCCTTATAAAAAGCTTATAATCCTGTTCTAAGTTTTTGTGAGTAAGACTGCTAGTCATTATAAAAAAAGTTAGTGAGGTCAGAAATGCGTGATGTTACTTATTCTAGAACATCTCACTGCGCAGGTACAACTTCACCCCCCCCCCCCCCCCCC
>NDFZ01005488.1:233462-250351 GCA_002192655.3 Mamestra configurata
CGTGGGGGGGGGGGGATGCTTTCATTTTAACTTCCATTGCAAAATTCATAAATTCCAAAGTCATTTATTCAAATTAGGCTGAGTGCCAGCACTTTTTGAACGTCAAAGTTCTACATAAAGACAGTCCCCCAAAACGCCCACTCGTCACCACTTCCTAGTGTTGTAACTGGGAAGAAGAAGTGGCGCAACAAACTCCCCAGCAACACATCTGTCTGTTAAGCTTTTAAAAACTTGAATTAATACAATAGTATGCAAAGTATTTTACAATATATGACACAGAAAATAAAATATTCAAACTGTAAATCAAATTGCGCAAATACAGAGCCGCACTCTATGTATACTACAGTTTTTTACGCCCCTAGCGTCGCAACCCTAACACCCCTAGCACGACGTGAATGATTTTAACGTATAGTAACGTAACGTAAAATTTTACTACAACTGTAATACTCGTTTCGCACATAATATTTGAATTGGATTCTTTATTCATCTTTTTAAATGATACAAATTGTGGATTTTGGATAAAATTAAACCAAACAAAATACTATGGGGTTGTATTTTTTAATATTCAAAATTCACTCAACGATACTGTAACGTTAACGTTAACGTATTTTGCAGATAAGCGTATGGTACTGTGACTTTTCTTAGTCTTCCGGCCTTTCTGTTTACAAGCACAAAAGCTGTTTTAAGTGATTCGAATTGAGAATGCGTAAAAAAACATGATACAGTTTTTGTTATTGTCTCAATGGCTAATGCCTCGACATTCCCCCACCCCCAACGCTCTGTATTGATCCAGTGTTGATAGAAAAGCTAGATAGGGGGTGGGTCTGCGGGGGCGGTTGCAGACGTTCTGTACTCCCATTGCGCATGTTCAAAGCCGCACCCTATACTGCAACCCCGCCCGCACCCTGCGTCGCATTCCCGCTCGCACCCTGCGTCGCATCCCCGCTCGCACCCTGCGCCGCATCCCGTGTTCACTGAAGTCTTGTCAGGTGCGCCAATGCGCTTGGACGTGCATTCTTTACTTACGCGCGGATCCATTGCTTGGATCAGACTTACAAGTGCTACGGGTGCATTGCTAGACAAAGGATTGAATCTTGAGCAGGTTGGTAGATGTTTTTTTGATAGGTCTTGCTACACGTTGTATCAGTGCGGTTTTATTGATTTAATTTAATTTAACACAGACGTAGTATCCGGGACCCACAGGATTACGAATAGGTACAGACAGCGACAATATACGATGAGCAAGTACAAATAAACAAAATTCGTTAACACCTAAAAAAATCAGTAGCCACTGAACAGGTTTGGTTACAAAGTTAGATAAAATTTTCTAAAATTGATATTCTAGTTCTATTTCACCGGCTCTGTTTTGTTACTCCGGACATGTGCATTTAGGACGTTTTAAATATTATTGGAACCATGTCTATACGGGCATAGACTCGTGCAATTTTGACCATTGTGTTCAACGCAGTAGATCATTAACAATGAATAAGCATTGTTTTGGTAAAGCAGGAATTCTAATTTGAATTTGGAATTAACTGTCTTCCAGAATTGTTTGCCAATAGAAAGAAGAACAGAAAAAACTATTTCGAAAACATATACTTACGAACTTTTTGAGTGCAGAAGTTTATTTTTAAATGGAAAGAAAAATGACACAATCGAATTTTGCAACATTGATTGGTTTACTGTATTTTGTTGCCAAACCTATTCAGTGACTTTTGTTGTTTTAAGGTGTTGACGAATTTTGGAACTTTTCGATGCTCATGGCATTTTGTCGCTGACTGTAGATAGGTACCATAAAGGTATGATTTTATTGCGGAATATATAAAAGTGGTTTCGATTAAATAAAATAACTCCGGCGGTATGCGGTTTTGCCTGTAGTTTGGACCTAAGAATTAACGGAATTAGGAGTATTTTGAAGATAAGTGCGTGTTACTTTTCTTAGTTTTCCAGGCTTTTAGATAACAAGCACAAATGCATATTTCATGTGATTCAAATTTAGAATGCTTCAAAATTCACGATACAGTTATATTATTGTCTCAATGGCTAATGCCTCGAAATTCCCCAACCCCCAACGCGCTGTATTGATCCAGTGTTGATACAAAAGCTGGGTGCGGGTGTGCGGGGGCGGTTGCAGACGTTCTGTACTCCCATTGCGCATGTCCGAAGCCGCACCCTATACTGCAGCCCCGCCCGCACCCTGCGCCGCATCCCGTGTTCACTGCAGTCTCATCAGGTGCGCCGATGCGCTCAGACGTAAATACTTAACTTACGCGCGGATCCATTGACTTTGAATTACGGGTTGAATTACAAGTGCTACGGGTGCATTGCTAGACAAAGGATTAAGTCTTGAGCAGGTTGGTAAATGTTTTTGATAGGTTTTTCTACACCTTTGTATCAGTGCGGTTTAAATGATTTAATTTAAGTAAACAAAGACTTAGTACACAGGATTACGAATGGGTACCTTAAATGTATCGTTATATAAAAAAATACACAAAAATGGTTTCGATATAGTAGAATAACTCCGTCAGTATGCGGTTTGGCCTATAGTTTGGAGCTAGGAATGAAATGGATTAGGAGTATTTTGAAGATTAGTGTGCGGTGCTGTAAGTTTTTCTTAGTTTTCCGGATTTTCCGATTACAAGCACAAAAGTTTTTTTATGTGATTCGAATTCAGAATCCGTAAAAAATCACGATAAGTACTGATTTAATTAGTGTCTCAATGGCTAATGCCTCAAAATGTTCCCACCCCCAACGCGCTGTATTGATCCAAAGCTTGATAGGCAAGGTATGGGGGAGGGTGTGCGGGGTCGGCTGCAGACTTTCTGTACTCCCATTGCGCAAGTACAGAGCCGCACCGAATGCTGCAACCCCGCCCGCACCCCGCGCCGCAACCTGAGTTCAGCGCAGTCTCATTACCAACAATAACTACTGTATAACCCATATTTGCATAATAAAATTCTATTACTTAAATTACGCGGATCTTAAGTATTAGACTAACAAATGCTACGGACCATAGATGTTTTTTTTAAATATTTCTATGCTACGGACGCATTGGTAGACAAAGGCATTAACCTTGGGCAGGTTGGTAGTCATAGTTACGATTGGTTTTGCTACACTTTTGTAACAGTGCGGTTTTAATGAAACAGCAGTATCCGGGGCGGTCGGGGGTTACGAATACCGTAAAGATTTTATAAATGTGTACATAAAAATGGTTTCGATAAAATAGAATAACTCCGTCGGTATGCGGTTTTG
The DNA here is from genome assembly GCA_002192655.3 of Mamestra configurata. Lineage (NCBI taxonomy): Eukaryota > Metazoa > Arthropoda > Insecta > Lepidoptera > Noctuidae > Mamestra > Mamestra configurata. The sequence continues at coordinate 236,715 of NDFZ01005488.1, forward strand.
TCCATGGCTTTTGCCTTTTGCCCGGGATTGCTGATTATGTTTATGTGATTCGAGTACATGAAAATTGGCGGTATAGTGTTTTTTATTAACTGAAGTGAAGTAATGTGAATGTTATATATTTGTTAATTATGTACTTACTTATTATAGTTAAGTTAGATTAGTTACGAATTGTGAAGTTTACTGTTGTTGCTACTTATTATTACGCGGTGTGATATTATTATAAAGTGTTGTTTTTGAATTGAAATTTATATAACGTGCTGTGATTTAGTGTTGTGCTGTGATGTGATGTGATGTGATGATAATCGTAAAAGTTTGAAATATGCATTTTACTTTTTAATATAATAAATTCTCTTTTTAAGGTGTGTGATTTATGATTAATATATTGTATTAATAAAACGTTCTGGTACAAAACTGTACTATTAGATCATATTTAATTAATTCGAGTTCCCCCATCTGTTTTCACTCCTCACCGCGCTTTATTGATCCAGTCTTTGTATGATAAGTTAGACAGGTAAGTAGTTGCGCGGGTCAGGCATTGCGGGGTAGGGAGCGGGGGCGGAGAGGGGTCGACGAGTCCCATTGCGCATGTCCTTTGCCGCATCAAATGCTGCAGTGCCGCCCACTGCAGCCCGGTCCTGACCTTAGTCATCATAGTTGCGTTGATGCGCTCGGAAGTGCAGATCCTAACCTCGCGCGAGTTCGTTACAGTACAGCTGCAGTGCCTTACCACATCTTAGGCAGTGAGTGCATTAACAGAGAAAGGATTAAATGTTGAGCAGGTTCGTACTTAATTATAAGGTTTAATATATTTTGGTGACGTTTATTTAATTAGGTTTCAATTGCTTAGTGTCGAGGATTAATGAGCGAGATTACTAGTTATTGAAGTGAAAACTTCTTTAGGCGCGTTGAGCACTTTTTGGGTGAACAAAAATCATGGAACTCGCGTCATCGTCACCGAACGCTTTCCATGAGCTAGGTATATGTATACTGTGTATATGTCACCGGACAATTGCAGGCTCCGTAAGATTGAAATAAATCTTTATTAGATTACAATTTCTCGATATATTATCAAAAAAACGTTTTGTATACAATAAATCCCAACCAAATTCAATAGTTTCCAACATATCCGTGTCTTAATTAGAAAAATTAGTTTACAATTTCACGCGATATTTTACAAACTTACGGTGTTTGCAATTTTCCGGTGACATATACAATGTGGAGATGACAATATGACTTTAAATGAAAACACTGGCAATATGGTTTATAGAAACATTTGTAAACTATCAAATATATCCGAACATCGAAATAAAAAAATGTTTTTTTCTAACAAACTAAATAGCTTAAAACTGCAAACGTAATAACTTCCCCATGCATTTTTTTATCTAGTTGTGATGACACGCGTTATGACTCTTAGGGCTTGAGCATAAAGTATAATTTGCATTGATTTGTTTCAGAAAATAAATTTTAAAGAAAAGGCGTAGGTTTTTGAAGTAGCGAGCTGGCAACGTGTGTCGTTAACCTGCCGCGTGCTCTCCTGTTTACAATACAGCATGTAGAAAATACTTAAAATGAAAAATAATGTCCGGTGGCTAAACTACTGGATATATTCATTTCATTTTTTGTGTGCAGGTTGGGAATATCATGACTTAGATGAAGTTTCATTTATGATCATATTGACCTCTCCACGTTGTATATGTGTACTTTTTGGGTGAACAAAAATCATGGATCATCGTCATCGTTACCGAACGCTTTAGCTTGGGCTTAGTTTTCACTTCTATCGGCAGTCCCCAAAGATTGGCAAGCATGTTTTTTTTTTAAATAACTTATTATGTTTAGATGTATTGTTGATAATGGGGGAAGTGATTTATAGTAATTAGATGCAATACAATGTGAATTGGTTAGCACTTTGATGGTTTTTTTTATTTCATTATTGTATAGGTACATAGATATAATTATGCAAGTGGGAATTGAACTTTAAGCAATATACAGCACAAATGGTGACTGATACAATTAATTTATTTAACTTGTCTCAGTTTTTTCTATTAATAAGTGCGTGGCCCGGGAAACTTTTCTGGTCTCTGTCAATACAGGGACGCATTACTTATTTTCAATTGCTTTGAATTAATATCCAGGTAGGGGTTCTCTTAAATTAGATATGGGGAGGTAGGGGTGAAGCGGGTGTGGCCTTAGCGGGACTAAGTGGGCATAGCTAGCTATCGATTCTGGCACTATCCCAATACGAATGAGCAAAGCCACACTAACGCTGCTGATCCGCAACCCTCATCCTAGATTTATGATAGCCATCGTCATTGCGTCGCTGACTTCTAACTGCAGGGCCTACTATGAAGTCTTAAAACGATCATGATTCCGCTCTAAGAGGGAGACGGAGCTATACATAGCGAATAGTACTATCCCGTTTACATCATTGGAATTGGATGGCATTAGCATGTCATATTAGGGCTGCAGAGCTTTAATAAATTAAAGTACTAGATAGGTTTAGGTCAACATTATTGTGAAAACCATGAGCGGATAAATTTACAATGGCAACGGTGCCCGGAACATATATTTCAAATATAGGTACGTAACTAGACTTTTGATTTAATATTAAAATTGAGATTTAGAAAATGAACTGCGACGTTGGTTCTAGAGTATGTCCTCGTTTTTCATCCCCAGTTATTGATCCAATCGTTATTTCTGGAATCCCAATACACAGGTGCAATGAAGCATTCAAAGCCGCGAATCCGCAGACCTGGTTTACCTCGGTCATCGCAGTGGCGTCGGTACGCCGACTTAAATTCAGGAGATGCAGACATATTTTTAGACGATGGATAAAAGATGAAGCAGGTACTTTTTGTCACGCGTGTGATTTTTCAAGCAGCTGCCGCTATTGTTATTCATTAATGTCAATTTACTTTGATTCGTCTATAGTTATGTTTCCAAATGAGCTATTGCGATGTTCAATTCCGAATGGTTTTGAGCGTATAGATACAGTAATTCTTTAGCCGTCTTGACTGTAGGAGACAACTGCGATAAGATTGAAGTGGAAGTAAAAGTGAGTTGCAGTAGGATGGGTGCACAATTCTACCCCTCTTATGGAACTTTCCAATTAAATAAAATAACACTTATTTTATTAATTTTGATTGTATCAACATACAACACAATTTTTTTTTTTAACCGACAGTGATTATAATACTGGTGTGATTTAGTGTGAATATATCTATAAAGTGTATAATATAATATATAAAGTGAAGTGCCGTAATGTGATCATATAAGAACTGAAATTATTTATAAATTGTTTGATACTTATGAAAATGAAATGTAATGAAATGAATTAAACATCACTATAAGTTACGTCATGATTGTTTAATAGTAGGAATGGTATATTTAATTTGACATCAGTGTTGTTATATAATATGTTATGATATTTATGTAACGTGTTGTGATGTGTTGATATACCGTGAAGTTGTGTGTTGTTTTATTCTCTGAATATAATTAAACGTGTGCCGTATGTTGATACAATGAGAAGTGAACTGTTGTGTGTGCCTGTTCTGAAACGTTTTGTGATGTTATGTCACTACACGTGTACGGAAGTTCAGAACTACACTCGAGATACTGTCTATCATCTTACATGATCATTGGAAAGTTCTAATACTGCACTTACTTAAAACGTCCATTAATAATAATAATAATTTATTCAGCAAAAACCCTTAAACATAAACAGAATAAAACAGATTGGTTTACATTAAATAATTTAGGTATACAATGGATAGTGGACGTATGAGGTAGGGCTTACAGTTATATTCAAATACAAATATTTAAAACTCTGGCTCTGAAACTAGGCAAAACCTGTATCTTCAGAGACAGTGATTCCTCTAGATGTTCCATATTCAGCCTGAATTAAACAAGGACAAGGACATAATTATGATACATAATTTTCAACTACCCGTCACTGACGGGTAGTTGAAAATTATGTATCATAACATTTACTAGAGGGTTAGGCAGGTGCTAGAGGTTGTTCCTTGTAGTGGCGGACAGTGAGCAGCGGAGCATCTGGCTACGATGAGCGGTTTGCTCCGTAATGCTGTTCGTACCAAGTAGGTAAGTGGCGTTTGCTAATGTGCTCTGCTCCTTATTCGTCAAATTCTTTTTCACTGATATTGTATAAACCTTAAACGTCGTCATCTCTCTAACTCTGTATTATCACTGCCATGCGATTATGAGCTAGTTGCGACATTGTTATTTTTACTATGTTAACAATTTTAACATGGTGTTATTTTTATGTTAGGGATCTCAGATTTCGAATAGGCAGAATACTCGTCCGAGATTAACTGCATTTTTTTTTGCACATTATACCTACTTAGGTCTTTGCCCCTCAGGGGTAGTAAGTTAGCAGAACTAATTGATTTTATATGTGGTCTTAGCGTCTTCCGCATTGCGCTATGCACATGCGTTGTACACAGGTCAGTACTTCGCCCCGACCGCTGCACCCGCAACGGCTCGCCCCGCCTCGCGCTCGTCCCGTGCAGATTGATTTATGTAGTCGTGTCGAAGCAGCTGATCAGAATAGTCGTGTATTGTGAAAAATTATAACTGAGTGGCGTTGTCGATTCTGTGAAAACATAAGGTGAGCACATCGAGTCTATACTTATTATAAAATTATTTGCGCGCGCCTATGCAGATTTAATTTATTAACTACGGATTGTGTAGAACCTTTGTTCCCATTGACGCACTGGATTCGAATGTTTTTTGACGTGACAACGTCTCATAATTCGATGGAGCCGGCTGGACGCACGAAAAAACATGACGCATGCGGCGTTACCTCGCTCTGAGGCGTTCCATTAAAAAATAAGTATTTTGAACAATGAAACCATTCCATCAGTATTTTCTTATGACGTTGTCACGTTCAACTATCGTCAGTAAACTGTCTTTACAGACAACCGCTTTTTTTTATTGTCCTTTTATCTACTTTATCTCTTCTTCTTCTTCGTCGTTCCCTCACTGCTGATGATCGCGAACACGTAGGTACGCGTCTCCAAGCCATGCGGCCTTCTGCAGTGTGGACTGCTCTGTACATGCTGCCTCCAACAGCCTTCTTTATGGCGTCGGACCATCTTACCGGTGTTCAGCGCGTTTTCATATTATGCCTGATAATGAGCCTTTCCAGAGTATATAATCTATTTCAATTAAGGAACATGCAGTTAAAGTACAGACAATTCTTATCGACTTTAAAGTCAAAGCATTTATTTCAAATAAATCATTATCAGGTACTTTTGAATTGTCGAAGTCAGTCCGTCAAAAACATGAAGCTATTTGCACGTTCGAAAGCATAGAACTCTATGGAGAAGAACGTGCAAGAAACTCCACGGACACTCTTTGAAATCATTTTAAGTTTACAAAAATCCTGGTTACATTAACCATGTTGCTTCTTTATATGAGAACAATGTAAAGAAAGAAAAAAAAACAATTTATAGTATCAAATATTAAAATGAGGCAGTGGCAACTAAGGGATGACTAGTCTCCACTGACGGCGCCCGTTCATGAACATGACGCGTGCATCAGCACCATTCAGCTCAATCATTTTGAAGGGAACTGAATGATCCGATACACGCGCCACCATCAGCGAGACATTGGAGTGAGCATGACACACCCTCAACTGCCCCTGCTATTTCATGTCAAACAAGGAAACTATCTATTAACATAATGGTCCATGGTCCTCACATTTACAGAATTTGAAATAAAAATTGCTTCTACATTATATAAAACTATGAATATCTGAAAAGACAGAAAAAGAAAAGTTTATTCCAAACATAATATAAGATTATGCGGAATAGTATTATTATTAGACATAAAAGAGGGTGAGCATCTCTTCCAAATATAAAACCTAACTAGTGGAACCAAGCGGCTGAGGCTGTGGAGCAGGACCGGCATTTAGCCAAGCGTTTTTATCAAGGATATAATCCTCCAGTTTATAATATGCCTGTCTACATAGAGTGCGTTTTATGCATGTTTAAATTTTTTTCTCATTCAGTGCGAAAATCTCACATGTAATTTTATTATAAAATTTAACACAATATCCTATAAAAGAAGTGTGTACTTTAGCCAATCTGAATCGGGGTTGATCTAATTTATTCCTATTTCTAGTATTAAATTTATGCCTACTAAAAGATGAAGATTTTTCCGAACATACATAATGTTTCCGTATATGTATTGACAAGGTACCGTCATGATGTTAATATCCTTAAACAGTTCCCTTAGGGAATCGCGCCGACCAAGATGGTATATGGCTCTGATGGCTCTTTTCTGCAGAATAAATATAGACTCGATGTCTGCAGCTCGTCCCCATAATAAGATACCGTAAGACATTATACTATGAAAGTAACTAAAATAAACCAGCCTCGCGGTATCTATATCAGTAAATTGACGGATTTTTCTGACAGCATATGCTGCTGAACTTAGCCGTCCTGCAAGAGATGTTAAATGAGGACCCCATTGTAGCTTTGAGTCAAGCGTGATCCCTAGGAAAACCGTGTCTTCGACGAATTCAAGTTTCTCTTTGTCCAATACTATGTCGCAAGTATTACTTTTGACATTCGGTAAAGCAAATCTGATGCACTTAGTTTTTTTCCCATTTAATACTAAATTATTCGCAGTGAACCAATTTTGGACCTGCTGTAGCGCATTATTTACGTCGTCAAGACTTGTAGAACGTCTATCTATCTTAAAAATTAAGGACGTATCGTCAGCAAATAACACCATCTTTGGTTGGTTTTTTAAAAGATGGAGTAAATCATTAATATACACTAAAAAGAGGAAAGGATCCAATATTGAGCCTTCTGGTACCCCCATTTTGACTTTTAAACCCCTTGAATTAACACCGTTTATTTAAACTTGCTGCTGTCTGTCATTTAAGTACGACTTCACTAAACTGAGTGCCAGATTATCTAGTCTGTAATGTTTTAGTTTTAGGAGCAAGGTTTCGTGATTTACGCAATCAAATGCCTTGGAGAGGTCACAAAAGATTCCTATGGCATCTTGCGCCTCTTCCCACGCTGCATATATGTGTTTTAACAACGTGACACCAGCGTCAGTCATACAACGACCTTTGGTAAAACTATACTGTTGATAGTGTCAGATTTGATTGATGTTAAAATGAATGAGCATTTGATTGAGCATCACTTTTTCAAATACTTTGCTGAAAACCGGCAATACGGATACAGGTCTATAATTATTGGCATCTTTACAGTGACCGGATTTAAAAAGTGTTCTACCTTACTGTATTTCATTATATCCGGAAAGACTCCTTGGTCTACACATAAATTTAATATTAAAGCCAAATATAGTGCTATGGTCTCAATTATGGACGTGCACACTTTGATAGACATTCCCAATAAGTCTTCGGTCAATTTGATTTTGATTTGCCGGAAAGCTTTTATAACTGTCATAGGGTTGATATGTTTGAATTGGAATTCAACCGTACAACCTGGAACGTTTGCTCTTAATAAATTAAATGAGATCTCGGGTGAAGAATTTAAAGCTTCAGTAGTTCTTGATGGTATTTCGGTGAAATTTACAAATTCTTGAGCTACTTCTAAATTAGAGCTTATGGCACCATGTGCAGTCTCCAGTAAAAAAACAGTGTTTTGTACTTTATTCCTACTTGTTTCATTATTGATAATTTTCAAAACTTTCTTTATTTTATTATCTGCCGATTTGATCTTGTTGCTAATGTACAGGGCTTTAGCTACTTTGCAAGTATTTCTGAAAACTTTAGAATATTTGTTTACATACATACTAAAAGTTTCTAAGTTAATGAAGGGCTTAAGGCCATATAACTCATATAGTCTTTCCCTACTTATCCTAATACCTTTAGTTTCCCAGTCACTAAATATAAACTTAGGGAAAGTATTTTTAGACTTCTTTTCAAAAGTTGTATTGAATTCCTTTGGTACTACTGAAAAGAAATTATCATAAAACTTATTTGCATCCTCAGTATTATGGCCTAGAACATTCAACTTATTTTGTAAGGTATCATTGAATCTAGCTAGTTTGCCTGTTGTAATTGGCTTATATTGTATTTGAATTTTTTGCAAGGCTGTTTTAAACTTAAATGTTACCAATTGTCCGCTATGATCCGACGGAAGGTAATTAACTATGGCTTTATCTAAATAATCACAATCGCAGAATACATTATCGATACAGGTTGAAGAAGTTGGTGTTACCCTAGTAGGTTCAGTAAAAACTTTAGGCAAATTCATCGATTTAAAAAAGCTTAAAAATCTGCTGCTATTTAAATTATTATTAACTACTTAAATGTGGTAAATTGAAGTTAAAAAGTCCACCAATCATTTATTAAATTAAACCATGTATTAATACTAATCTTCGAACTTATAACTCGTTAATTACTGGCGGTCCGAGTTCGTATTGATTGTATTGATGAATACGGACTCTTAGCGTCGCGCGTCGTTCGCATTGCGCGCACTGACCTGCGGACAAGGTCAGTACTCCATCCCGCTGCAGTCCACAACTCCCCCTTCGTCCGCATCGAATTTAGTCGTTTCGAGGTCAAACAGCATAGTCGTCAACCACCAAATCCTTTTAACTGACTTCTTTAGACAAACTGCTTATTTACTGATTCTGCACAAAAACCTTCTCACGCGATAGAAAATAAAAATAAAATATTATTGGTTTTAATCTTATCTGCAATCAAATAAAAAACGTATTGTACGTACCTATAGTATTCGCACAAGGCTCGTGCCTTATGGGAACTTGAGACATTTTTAGTTAGGAGTTCTTGGTGGTTTTCTGTAGGTACGGTTACGCGATGACATCACAGTATCCACACACTATTACAATCAGTTACATTCATAAACACAAGACTTTATTTGATTTCGAATATGAAACATTTGCAGTCTTTGATCATTTTATGTCTTCTACAAAATGATGTAGATAACGATATTATTGTGTGAACTTGTTACCGTGGTTACTGGTTTCCACCCATTTACAAACTTATAAAGTACTAGCGGTCCCGACAGACGTTGTCCTGTCCAAGCGTTTGCTTTGTGTACGACAAAAAATTGTATAAATCGATTGCAGCGCCACCTACCGGGTCCAATTGTGAATCTAAACCATTCATGATCTCCTTGAAGTTCAAGGCTTGAACACACACAAAAAATATCATCAACATCGGTTAAGATCACTCGTGTAGACGAAATTTTTCGATTATTTGGAAAATAGCTAGACGAATTTTTATGCGTAGCATGATGCATAGACCGCGTTGTTTTTGATATTTTCTCAAGTATTTGTCGCGTAAAAGAGGAAATAGATTTGTACGTAGCAAAGGAATATAAGACATACTGAACTTAAATCTTGTCCCCCGGGAATTGAGCTGTATTTGTATTGAGCTCGCGCGGCACTGCGTATCTCGCCCCACCCTTAAAAAACCCGCGATTCTTCGCTTAGTACCAGTAATGCCAGTGATGATATATAAGCAGGTTAATTGTGGACCACTGTTGTGGATTCTATCCCGGGTGAGCACATGAAGTCAGTATTTACAAAATGTGTTGTGTATGTACTTACTGAGAAAGTCGATTTACGACGGTGATGATATGCCTAGATAGATTTTAAAAGTCCGCGTTGTTTTTAAGTTCTGGAAGTGTTCTGATATACGAAATTGTAATATTTGTCTTTGTGCTCCGCATAGTAAATTTCAGTAACAAGTAATCTCGTATTGTATAAATCGTGTTTTATTTCGTATAAACGTAGGTATATCAATATACCCGGGAATTGAGTTATAGGTATCGATTTTATCCGAGGTCTCAGCGTCCTCTGCATTGCGCTATGCACATGCGCTGTACGCATCGCCCCAACCCGCCTTGCGCTCCTGTCGCACCGTTTCATTTAGTCTTGTTGAGTCAGGTGATCCAGTGTAGTTGTGTTTTGTGAAAAATGATAATCGAATGGCGTTGTAGATTCTGTGATAACTTAAGGTGAGTACATCAAGCCAGTGTCTTAGGATCGTTTTCTTGTGCATTTAACTTGAAGAATCGTCCCATTTCTTCGTTTATTGGTATAGTATGAAATCTATCGAATATTTTTTCGGAGATGATTAAAACTCCGCGTCTTGTTTATATTTTCCAAGTGTCTGTAAAATTGATTTAGAAATCACGATTCTGCTTTCGGATATACTTCTATCAGGGCCCCAGGTATCTATGGAGCTGTATTGATTTTACTCGGCGTCTCTGCGTCCACTGCATTGCGCTTTGCACATGCGCTGTTTGCAGGTCACTAACCCGCCCTGTACGCTGCACCCGCAACGCCCCCTTTATCTGCATCGCCCCAACCCGCCTCGCGCTCCTGTCGCGCCGTTTCATTTAGTCTTCTTGAGTCAGGTGATCAGTGTAGTTGTGTTTTGTGAAAACTTATCATTGAATGGCGTTGTAGATTCTGTGATAGCCTAAGGTGAGCTCATCGAGCCAGTGATTTAGAAACGTGAATTGTGAAAAATGATAATCGAGTGGCGTTGTAGATTCTGTGATAACCTAAGGTGAGCACATCAAGTCAGCTATTTTAGGAACGTTTTCTTGTAGGTACTTTTATCTTGAAGTATTGCCCCTTTTATTATTTCAATATAAAGTTCTAGTTGGGAAAGTATGAAATATGTCATTTAATTCGAAGCTTCCAAACCGTGGCGTCGTAGAAGTAGGTACTACTTACCTTTACAAAATTTGAGAACTACGCCGAATATTGTGTCTTGCGTTTTATCTCCTTTAGAGGTGTTGTTTAGCCGTAAAATATGTATTTGTTCGGTGAAGTATTTCTGGTAAGAGTCGAGTAGCTGTATTGATTTTCTAAAGCCTTTGTCGTAATGGACGGAGGTGGGCGTTGTACTGCAGCACTGCGGATGCGTAGAGCAGTTGCGCAAAAATGCAACGCCCCGCGACGTGTGCCGCAGTGGTTTCTTATCCCACCCTTGTGCCGCGAAGATTGATTTAGTTGTGTCGAGGCAGCCGATCAGTGTAGTCGTGAATTGTGAAAAATTATAGTTGAGTGGCGTTGTAGATTCTGTGATAACCTAAGGTGAGCACATCGAGGCAGCTATTTGGAAACGTTTCCTTCTGATTTTGATTTAAAGTATTGCCCTCTTTGTTATTTTAATGAGAATTTCTTGTTGATATAGTATGAAATCAGTCAAATATGTTGTTCAATTTGAAACTTACAGTCCGTGGCTTAAAAAAAATACAAGTAATTATCAATTTTCAATACTTCACCGATTAACAGGTCATGTTGTTCGTGAGCATTCGTAAAACAAGCTTTTGTTTAGTGAAGTATTTTCGGCAGGCGGTCAGTCGCAATATATCAAAGAGTTTTTGCCGGTTAGTTGTCTAAGTCGGCCGAGATGGCCATTATTGAGATGATTAAAACTCCGCGTCTTGCTTATATTTTCGAAGTGTCTGTAATATTAATTTAGAAATCACGATTCTGCTTTCGTACAAACTTCTATCAGGGCCCCAGGTATCTATGGAGCTGTATTGATTTTACTAGGCGTCTCTGCGTCCACTGCATTGCGCTTTGCACATGCGCTGTTTGCAGGTCACTACCCCGCCCTGTACGCTGCACCCGCAACGCCCCCTTTATCTGCATTGCCCCAACCCGCCTCGCGCTCCTGTCGCGCCGTTTCATTTAGTCTTCTTGAGTCAGGTGATCAGTGTAGTTGTGTTTTGTGAAAAATTATCATTGAATGGCGTTGTAGATTCTGTGATAGCCTAAGGTGAGCTCATCGAGCCAGTGATTTAGAAACGTTCATTGTGAAAAATGATAATTGAGTGGCGTTGTAGATTCTGTGATAACCTAAGGTGAGCACATCAAGTCAGTTATTTTAGGAACGTTTTCTTGTAGGTACTTTTATCTTGAAGTATTGCCCCTTTTATTATTTCAATGTAAAGTTCTAGTTGGGAAAGTATGAAATATGTCATTTAATTCGAAGCTTCCAATCCGTGGCGTCTTAGAAGTAGGTACTACTTACCTTTACAAAATTTGAGAACTACGTCGAATATTGTGTCTTGCGTTTTAGCTCCTTTAAAGGTGTTGCTTAGCCGTAAAATATGTATTTGTTCGGTGAAGTATTTCTGGTAAGAGTCGAGTAGCTGTATTGATTTTCTTGAGCCTTTTTTCGTAATGGACGGAGGTGGGCGTTGTACTGCAGCACTGCGGATGCGTAGAGCAGTTGCGCAAAATCACATCGCCCATCGACCACGCAACGCGCGCCGCTGCGTTTTTCATCCCACCCTTTGATTTAGTCGTGTCAAGGCAGGCACTCAGTTTAGTAGTGTCGTGTCTTGTTTTGTGAAATATGATAATTGAATGGCGTTGTAGATTCTGTGATAACTTAAGGTGAGTACATCAAGCCAGTGTCTTAGGATTGTTTTCTTGTGCTTTTTACTTGAAGAATCGTCTCATTTATTCGTTCATTGGTATAGTATGAAATCTGTCGAATATTTTTTTAATTCGAAGCTTCCAATCCGTGGCGTCAACGAAGTACTACTTGTAGCTTTATAATAATACTTTTCGGTACTCTTGGGATATTGTGTCTTGCATTTTGTGATTTTAATTTAAAGTATTGCCCTCTTTATTATTTTAATGAGAATTTCTTGTTGATATAGTATGAAATCAGTCAATTATATTTTTTGTTTGAAACTAACAGTGACTTCAAAAAATGCAAGTTCCATAATTATATAAATTTTCAACACTTCATCAAATTTTCTGTGTTCAAGTGTTTAATTAAGATGTCATGTTGTTTGTGAGCATTCGTAAAATAAGCTTTTGTTTAGTGAAGTGTTTTCGGTAGGCAGTCAGTCGCTGTATATCAAAGACTTTTTTCCGGTTAGTTGTCTAAGTCGGCCGAGATGGACATTTTTGAGATGAATTAAACTCCGCGTCTTGTTATATTTTTTAATTGTCTGTAAAATTAATTTAGAAATCACGATTCTGCTTTCGTATATACTTCTATCAGGGCCCCGGGTATCTATGGAGCTGTATTGATTTTACTCGGCGTCTCTGCGTCCACTGCATTGCGCTTTGCACATGCGCTGTTTGCAGGTCACTACCCCGCCCTGCAACCGTAACGCCCCCTTTATCCGCATCGCCCCAACCCGCCTCGCGCTCCTGTCGCGCCGTTTCATTTAGTCTTCTTGAGTCAGGTGATCAGTGTAGTTGTGTTTTGTGAAAAATGATAATTGAATGGCGTTGTAGATTCTGTGATAACTTAAGGTGAGTACATCAAGCCAGGATCGTTTTCTTGTGCTTTTAACTTGAAGAATCGTCCCATTTATTCGTTTATTTGTTTCTTTAATTCGAAGTTTCCAATACGTCAACGAAGTACTACTCGTAGCTTCATAATAATACTTTTCGGTACTCTTGAAATATTGGGTCTGGCGTTTTAGCTTCTTAAAAGCTATTGTTTATGAGCATCACGACTTCCGTAAAATGAGTTTTTGCTCATTAGACAATTGTTGGTAAGCGGCGAGTCGCGGTATTGATTTTCTAATTTCGTTGCCCAAGTGGGTGGATCTGTCGCATTGCGGATGCGTAGAGCAGCTGCGCAAAACTGCATCGCCCCTCGCCCCTCACCCCCCCCCCCC